>JAPYYM010004026.1:0-10523 GCA_028534135.1 Potos flavus
GGATGCAGGGGGTCCTGCAACTGAGAACAAAGAAAGAGGTTTAGACGGCACTAAATTGAGAGGCCTCCAAAGTCTTTGACCAGGCTTGTTGGTGGTACCTTGTCTAGTCCCAGGTCAGCCCATGAATGTTAGGACACATGGGTGTTTTGTCTAACGTGCAGACACCAATGCAGAGAGTCAATGAAAATGAGGAGAGTTGAAATATATCTGAAAAGCAATAAGAGAAATCTCCAAACTGACAGTAATGAAATGAAAAAATGTGATTTACCTGACAGAGAATTAAAATAACTGTCCTAAGATGCCCACTGCAGTCAGAGAACAATACACAAATCAAGAGAAAATTTTCACACAGAGACAGAAAATTTAAAAGTATTAAACAGAAATCATGGAGCTGAAGAATATAATATCTGAACTAAAAAATTCAGCAGAGGGGTTCAAGAGCAAAGGAGAGTGAACAAAAGAGAAGATCATGAATTTGATTAAAGATCTCTGTAAATTATTCAGTCAGAAGGGCAAAATGAAAAAAGAACAAAAACTACTGAAGAAAGCCTGAGAGACTTATTGGATGCTACCAAGTGGACCAATATATGCACTTTGAAACCCCAATAGGAAGAGAGTGAGAAAGAATCAGAAAACATATTCAAAGAAAAAAAGCCTAAAAAATTACCAAATCATGGCAACTTCCCAATACTGTGACCAATTTATACAAAGATAAAACCGACAAAAATTGGATAATGAGTACATATATACAAAGACCAAGGGTACAAGAGCCAACTTGACTTCTACCTTCAGACTCATAATTTTCATGCTTATCTAGAAAGATGAGATATAAAAAGCTCTAAATCTATCTTCGGGGACTCAACACAAATTTACTGACTGCTGAATCACCTCTAAACTTGAATGACGATTGTGATATCTGCTTCTGATTCAATCATTACACTTTATAATACCTCTGGTGATTGAAGCAGTCTTGTCTCTATGCCTAAATATACCCATTTTTCAATATTCCCAAATTATTATCATCACACAGTTGTCAAAAAATAATGCCTAAAGAAGTTCTTTAAGACAAGACTTTATCAAAATAAATTCTGAAAGCAGCAACACAAAAGAAGCCCCTAACTTACAAAGGAACACACATAAGGATAGCTGCAGATCTCTCAAGAGAAACTTGGGAAGTCAGAAGAGAGTGGCATGATATATTCTCCATGCTGAATGGGAAAAATTGCAGGCAAGAAGAGTATACAGGAAGACTATTATTCAGAATAGAAGGAGAATATAGAGTTTTCCAGACAAACAAAATCTAAAGGAGATCATGATCACTAAACCAGCACTGCAAGAAATATTACAGGGGACTCTGACTGTGAAAGAAAGACCAAAAGTGACAAAGACTAGAAAGGAACAGAGAAAATCTCCAGAAACGATGAGAAATAAGTAATAAAATAACCATATATATATATATATATATATATATATATATATATATATATATTTCAATAATAGCTCTGAATGTAAATGGACTAAATACTCTAATGAAAGCACAAAATAAAGTGTCATAATGGATTACTAAAATAAGACCCATCTATATGCTGCCTCATTTTAGAGACTCGTTTTAGACCTAAGACACCTGCAGATTGAAAGTGAGAGGATGGAAAATATTTACCATGCAAATGGATGTCAAAGAAAGCCAGAGAACAATACTTTTATCTAACAAACTAGATTTTAAACCAAAGACTGTAACACAGGATGAAGAAGGGCACTATACCATAATAAAGGGGACTATCCAACAATGATCTTACAATTGTAAAGATTTATGCCCCAACATGGGAGCACCCAAATATGTCAAACAATTAATAACAAACATAAAGGAACTCATTGATAATAATACAATAATAGTAGGGGACTTTAACACCCCACTTACATCAATGGACAGATCATCTAAGGAAAAAATCAATAAGGAAAAAATGGCTTTGAAGAACACTCTGAACCAGATGGACTTAACTGATATATTCAGAATATTTTGCCCTAAAATGGCAGAACACACATTCTTTTCAAGTGCATGTGGGACATTCTCCACTACAGATCACATACTAGGTCACAAATCAGGCCTCAACAAGTACAAAAAGATTGAGATCACACCACGCATATTTTTTTACCACAATGTTATGAAACATGAAATCAACCACAAGAAAAAATTTGGAAAGACCACAAATACATGGAGGTTAAAAAACACGCTACTAAACAATGAATGGGTCAACCTGGAAATCAAAATAAATTTAAAAATATATGAAAACAAATGAAAATGAAAACACAATTGTCCAAAACCTTGAGATGCAGCAAAAGTGGTCATAAGAGGGAAATATATAGCAGTATAGGCCTACCTCAAGAAACAAGAAAAATCTCAAATAAACAACCAAACCTTATACCTAAAAGAGCTAGCAAAAACAAAACAAATGAAGCCAAAAGCTAGCAGAAGAGATATAATAAAGATTAGATAAAATAAACGATATAGAAACTACAAATATCAAAAACTAATGATGCTGAGAGTCAATGAAAATGATAATGATACATTTGGCTAATTGAATTAATTAATTAATTAATTATAAAAAAAGAAACTACAAAACAACAGAACAGATCAATGAAACCAAGAGCTGGCTCTTTGAAAGAATTAATAAAATTGTAAAACCCCTTGCCAGATGTAGTGAAAAGAAGGGGCACATGCACACCAATGTTCATAGCAGCAATTTCCACACTAGCCTAACTGAGGAAAGAGCAAAGATGCCCTTCAACAGATGAATGGATAAAGAAGATGTGTCCATATATACAATAGAATATTACTCAGCCATCAGAAAGGATGAATACCCACCATTTGCATTGACATGGATAGAACTGGAGGGGATTATGATAAGTTAAATAAGTCAAGCAGAGAATATTATCATTTGGTTTCACTTATTTGTGAAACATAAGGAATAGAGTGGAGGACCATACAGAAAGGGAGGGAAAACTGAATGGAACAAATTAGAGAGGAAGACAAACCATGACAGACTCTTGACTCTGAGAAACAAATTGAGGGTTACAGAAGGGGGGAGTGAGGGGGGGGTAAACGGGTGATGGGTATTAAGGAGGGCACGTGTTGTGATGAGCACTGGGTGTTAAACATAATTAATGAATCGTTGAACACTACATCATAGAGAGGAGAAATAACAAACAACACCACAGAAATACAAACTATTTTAAGAGAACATATGAAAAATATATGTCAACAACTTGGACAACCTAGAAAAAGGCATAAATTCCTAGAAACATATAAACTTCCAAAACTGAGACAGGAAAAAATAGAAAACTTGAATAGACTGATATCCAGCATAGAAATTCAATCAGTAATCAAAAATTTCCCAACAAACAAAAGTCCAGAGGAATTCTACCAAACATTTAAAGAACAGGTAATACCTATACTTCTCAAACTATTCCAAAATATAGAAATGGAAGGAAAACTTCCAAATTCATTCTATAAGGCCAGCATTGCCCTGATACGAAAACCAAAGTCTCCACTAAAAAAGGGAACTACAAAAAAAAAAAAAAGGAACTACAGACCAATATATTTGATAAACATGGATGCAAAAATTCTCAACAAAATACTAGCAAATCTAATCCTACAGTATTTTAAAGATTTATTTACTTATTTGAGAGAGAGAGAGAAGAAGAAGCTTAAGTGCTGGGAGGGGCAGAGGGAGAGGGAGAATTTCCATCAGACTCCCAGCTGAGCACAGAGCCCAACTCAGGTCTTGATCTCACAACCCTGAGATCATGACCAGAGAAGAAATCAAGAGTCAGATGTTTAACCAACTGAGCCACCCTGGCACCCCTAATTGAAAAAGTACTTTAAAACAATCATTAAAAAAAAAAATTCACCATCATCAAGTAGGGTTTATTCATGGGTTGTAAGGGTGGTTCAATATTTCCAAATCAATTCACATGATATACCACATTAATAAAAAGAAAGGATAAGATCCTTTCAACTGACGCAGAAAAAGCATTTAACAAAATACAACAGCATTCGTGATAAAAACCGTCAAGAAAGTAGAGGTAGGGTTAACTTATCTCAACATAATAAAGGCCATATATGAAAAATCCACAGCTAATATAATCCTCAATGGGGGGAAATTGAGAGATTTTCCTCTATGGTTAGGAGCAACACAGGGATATTCACTCTCACCATATTTAACATACTACGGCAACTCTTAGCCTCAACAATCAGACAACAAAAGGAAATAAAAGGCATCTAAACCTGCAAGGAGGAAGTCAAAATTCACTATGTGCACATGACATGATACTCTATATAAAAAACCCAAAAGTCTCCACCAAAAAATTCCTAGCACTGATACACAAATTCAGTTAAAGTCGCAGATACAAAAATCAATGCAGAGAAATTTGTTGCATTTCTACACACCAATAATGAAGCAGCAGAAAGAGAAATCAAAGTATCAATCCCACTTACAATTGCATCAAAGCCATAAAATACCCTGAAAAAAAATTAACCAAAGAGGTACAAGATCAGTACACTGAAAACTATAGAACACTACATAGTGTGAAAGGTCATTTAAAACCATAAGTCAGTGACTACATGATGACATATGGTAACTACATGTATCCTGGTGAACATTTCATAGTATGTATTAATGTCAGATTGCAATGTCATATGCATGAAATTAATATATTTATGTTAACTATACTTCAATTAAAATAAATTAATTTTTCTTTGTAAACACATTGGCTTCCAAGAAAAAATGAATAAATTATTTTTAAAAATAAATAAATAAACCATTAAGTCAAGGTTTTAGTGATGCCAAACAACTATTTGATGCCTGGGAGTCTTGAGATTAGAACCAAGTCAGGTTTAAGAGTGTTTTTTTGTTTCTTGCCAAATGTTTCTTGTGCCCTGGAATACCAACAATTGTGGCAGGCTTTGAGTGCCAATTCAACATCCTATTCCAGAAAAGAAATTGTCACAATTTGGTTTATCCACCAAATGTTTCTTTCAAGTTGTCATTGCTCTCCCAGCTGCTATTTCAGGGTTTTTGTAACTTAAAATCCATATGGAAGCAGCACATGGGAGCCAACAAACACAGGAGTGATTTAGCTGTTTCCAGGTCCTCCAGCCCTGCTACTTTACCTATTTTTTTAATTATGTTCAGTTAGCCACCATATAGTACATCATTAGTTTTTGATATAGTGTTCAATGATTCATTAGTTGTGTATAACACCCAGTGCTCATCACAACATGTGACCTCCTTAATACCCATCACCTGGTTTAAATATCAAATGACTTATGCTTTTATCCTACCCAGAGAAATCCTGTGGTCTCCATAATATTTCTAGAGCCTTCTAGAAAGGACGATTCACAAAAAGACCTATCTTTTTACCATCATTTGCTTTCTAAATTCCTTCATCTCGACTTGAGTTTTGAATACCAAACACTATTTAATCTCTTGTCCTCTGTGTTCCTGCTTCGTCATAAACATGGAGACCAATTTGGCCTTTTGGCCTTCATTCCCTAAAACACTATTAATGTAGGATCATTGTGCATTATAAGTTTTATCAAAGCTGTATAGACACTGGGGGGAAACTGCAGTACTTAAAGAGCAGGAGACAAAGTCAGATGAAAGGTGGTTTTAAACCTCAGAGTCCTTTACTACAGAGAGATTTCTTGTTTATTGTCCATGCGGTTTGTGGGGCCTGGCCTAATGTTTGTTGTTGGGTTCCTTTCTCTCCCATGCCCTAGTCTCTGAATTACTAATACTTGCAAACATTCTAAAATATTTTTTTAATTAATTTGCAAAAAGCTCCCTGTTTCAGTCAATCGTCTCTCAACTACCCTAGCCTAATAGGACTTCTCTTTGACAAGAAAAAGAACTATCAAACTCTTTTCCTATAACAACTATTACCGTGAGGGATACTCATGTGTAAGCCAACAAAGCACAGTCAACTTTCAAAATAAAAAATGTTCTCATATTTTAGGATTGCTGAAATAAAATAAAAATAAAAGTAAAATAAGTAGACAAAAAGTATATTTGAAAGAGCGGTAGATTGAAATCAGGAGGATGCACTTTATCTAGATGTTTCCTTAATAAGCTGTATGACTTAACTCAACTTTTCTCAGCTTCAGCATCATGTCTATGCAATAAATATATATTGAGGATCACTTATGTGTCCTATGGTAAATATGAAACCTCTGCCAAAAGACACTTAACACATAGCATTACCTGGAAAGTAGATTATATTTTATGGATGTTCTGGAACCTGCCATATCTGTGAAACAGTGACATTTCAAGGAGACACATTACAGGCCAAGGAAGGGTATAGACAGGAGTATAGATTATCTGATTCCTGATTCCAAAAGGATAGTATTAGAAACCCCTCATAGGTACAAGATCACCATACTGTTACTTAACATGATCATTTACAGAACTGTTTATCCTTTCCAAGAGAAAAAAACAAATTCCATAATGACAATGTGAAAAACCAAGATAAGTTTATTGATTAATCTCATTTCTCAATGGTTAAAGTGTTAAAAAGGAGAAGACATAATGAAAATTATGAGGAAGGAAGATCTATTATTTAAAAATTGGAAGCAAATTGGGATCTCTGCTCCTCCCTGTCTGACACACAGCCACATCTTCTGGTGCAGTGACAGTACCATCCCCAAACTCATGAAGAAGGTTGGAATAAGTGGATTTGGCCATATTGGGCACCAGTCACCAGGGCTGCTTTTAACTCTGACAAAGTGGATGCTGTCATCATTAAAGACCCCTTCACTGACCTGAAGTACATGATCTACATGTTCCAGTATGATTCCACCCATGGCAAACTCAAAGGCACAGTCATGGCTGAGAACGGAAAACCTGTCATCAATACAAAGCCCATCTCTATCTTCTAGGAGTGAGATCTCACCAACATCAAATGGGGTTATGCTGGTGCTAAGTATGCTGTGCAGCCCACTGGGGTCTTTACCACCATGGAGAATACTGGAGCTTAAGTGAAGGTGGGGTCAAGAGGGTCATCATTTCTGCCCCTTCTGCTGATGCCCCCATGTTTGTGATGGGTGCAAACTATGAGAAGTATGACTACTCCCTCAAGATTGTCAGCAATGCCTCCTGGTAACACCAACTCCTTGGCCTCTCTGGCCAAGGTCATCCATGACAATAATGGCATTGTGGAGGGACTCATGCCCACTGTCCCTGCCATCCTGTCATCAAGAAGACTGGGCATAACCACATCTGGGAAGCTGTGGTGTGATGGTCAAGGGGCTGCCCACAACATCGTCCATCCCTCTTTTTACTGGTACTGCCACGCTGCAGGCAAGGTCATCTCTGGGCTGAAGAGGAAGCTCTTTGCATGGCCTTCCATGTTTCCACCCCTAAACTGTCAGTTGTGGATCTTATCTGTCACCTGGAGAAAGCTGCCTAATATCATGACCTCAAGAAGGTGATGAAGCAGGCATGGGAGGGCCCCTTCAAGGACATCCTGGGCTCCACTGAGGACCAGGTTGTCTCCTGGGACCAGGTTGTCTCCTGGGACTTTAACAGTGATGCTCACTCTTCCACCTTCCATGTTGAGGCTGGCAGTATACTCGATCACTGTGTGAAGCTCATTTCCTGGTATGACAATGAATCGGGCTGGTGGTGGACTTTATAGGCCACACGGCCTCCAAGGAGTAAAAGCGTCCTGGACGACCAGCCCCAGGGAGAACAAGAAGAAGAGAGGGGCCCTCAGATGCTGGGGAGTCCTTGCCCCAACACATCCACATACATGCTGAGAATACCCTGACCTCTATATGGTTTCCATTCTTTAGCCTACAAAGGAGGGGCTTGGAGAACCCTAACTTGTCATATAACATCAATAAAGTATATTTTACCATGTAAAAAAAAAACCCGAAAACAAACAGAGATGACTCAAATTTCCTTCACTATGGTAAGAAAGATATAGGACATAAACACTCCCACCTAAAACTATTCTGATGAAAGAAACAGAATATAGCAGTCCTATAACTACACTCACAGACAGTGATTCTGATCAAAACACTCTCCTACGCCGGGTTTTCCTCAAAGCAAGTTTAATGTCTTTGTTTCTCAAGCTGTAAATGAAAGGGTTCATCATGGGAACTGTACTGGTGTAAAAGACAGAGAAGATTTTTCCCTCATCCATAGACCCAACAGAAGACAACTGAAGATACATAAACGCACCTGATCCAAAGAAGAGAGAAACAGCAATTATGTGGGAACTGCACGTGCTGAAGGCTTTGGACCTGCCCTCAGTGGAGCTGATGCGCAGGATGCTGGACAGGATGAAACCATAAGAGACAAAGATCGTGACACTGGGCACAATGATATCAATACCCACCACAATGAAAACCACCAGCTCATTGACGTAAGTGCTGGCGCAGGAGAGCTGGAGCAGAGGGAGCATGTCACACAAATAATGGTTGATGGTGTTTGCATCACAGAAGGTCAGTCTCAGCATGCATCCTCTGTGAGTCATGGCACCCAAAAATGCCATCAAATATGAACCAAGAACAAGGTTGCATCACACTTTTGGGGACATGGCAACATGATATAAGAGTGGGTTACACCTCTTTGACATCAGCCACAGCAACTTCTTTCAGGACATGTCTCCAAAGGCAAAGGAAACAAAAGCGAAATGAATTTTTGGGATTTCATCAAGATAAAAAGCTTCTGCACAGCAAAGGAAACAGTCAACAAAACAAACAGGCAACCCATGGAATGGGAGAAGATATTTGCAAATGACACTACAAATAAAGGGCTGATATCCAAGATCTCTAAAGGACAAACTAGATTTTAAACCAAAGACTGTAACACAGGATGAAGAAGGGCATTAAATCATAAGAAGGGGGACTATCCACCAATGATCTTAACAATTGTAAAGATTTTTGCCCCAACATCAGAGCACCCAAATATATCAAACAATTAATAACGAACATAAAGGAACTCATTGATAATAATACAATAGTAGGGGACTTTACCACCTCACTTACATCAATGGACAGATCATCTAAGTAGAAAATCAACAAGGAAACAATGGCTTTGAAGGACACATTAGACCAGGTGGACTTAACTGATAGATTCAGAACATTTCATCCTAAAGCAGCAGAATACACATTCCTTTGAAGTGCACATGGGACATTCTCCAGAATAGGCCACATACGAAGTCACAAATCAGGCCTCAGCAAATACAAAAAGACTGAGATTATACCAAGCATATTCTCTCATTACAACACTATGTAACTTGAAGTCAACCACAAGAAAAATATTGGAAAAACCACAAATATACGGAGGTTAAACAGCATACTACTAAAGAATGAATCAATCAATCAACCAGAGAATTAAAGAAGAAATAAAAAAATATGGAAACAAATGAAAATGAAAACACAATTGTCCAAACTTTTGGGAGGCAGCAAAAGTAGTCATAAGAGGGAAGTATATAGCAATACAGGTCCACCTCAAGAAGCAAGAAAAGTCTCAACTATGAAACCTAACCTTACACTTAAAGGAGCTAGACAGAGAACAATAAAAGAAGCCTAATGCCAGTAGGAGAAGGAAAATAATAAAGGCTGGAGCAGAAATAAACTATATATAAACAAACCAACAACAACAATAAAAGTAGAACAGATCAATGAAACCAGGAGTTGGTACTTTGAAAAAATTAATAAAATTGATAAACCCCTACCCAGATTTATCAAAAAGAAAAGAGAAAGGACCAAAATAGATAAAATCATGAATGATATAGGAGCAATCACAAACAACACTACAGAATTCCTGTACAGAATTACAGGAGAATATTATTAAAAATTATATGCTAACAAATTGGGCAATCTGGAAGAAATGGATAAATTTCTAGAAACATAAAAGCTATGAAAACTGAAACAGGGTGAAATAGAAAACTAGAACAGATGAATAACCAAGAGAGAAACTGAATTAATAATCAAAAATCTCCCAACAAACAAAAGTCCAGGGTCAGGTGGCCACACAGGGAAATTCTACCAAACATTTAAAGAAGAGTTAATACCTATTTTTCACAAACTATTCCAAAAAATACAAATGTAAGGAAAACTTACAAACTCATCTATGAGGCTAGCATTACCTTGAATCCAAAACCAGACAAAGACCCCACTAAAAAAGAGAACTACAGGCCAATATCCCTGATGAACATGGATGCAAAAATTCTCAACAAAATATTAGCAAATAGAATCTAGCAGTACATTAAAAGAATCACTCATCATGATCAAGTGAGATGTATTCCTGGGCTGCAGGGGTAGTTCAGTATTTGCAAAACAACCAACATAATACACCACATTTATAAAAGAAAGGATAAGAACAATATGATCCTCTCAAGAGAGGCAGAAAATGCATCTGACAGAGTACAACATCCATTCGTGATAAAAACTCTCAACTAATTAGGGTAGAGAGAACATGCCTCAACAGAGTAAAAGCCATATATGAAACTCCACA
>JAPYYM010004027.1:0-10522 GCA_028534135.1 Potos flavus
AGTTTGTTTCTCAGAGTCCATAGTCTCTCATGCTTCGTCTCCCCCTCTGATTTATCCCAGTTCACTTTTCTTTTCCTCTCCTAATGTCCTCCATGTTATTCCTTATGCTCCACAAGTAAGTGAAACCATATAATAATTGACTTTCTCTGCTTGACTTATTTCACTCAGCATAATCTCCTCCAGTCCTGTTCATGTTGATACAAAAGTTGGGTATTCATCCTTTCTGATGGCTGAGTAATATTCCATTGTATACATGGACCACGTCTTCTTTATCCATTTGTCTGTTGAAGGACATCTTGGCTCTTTCCACAGTTTGGCGATTGTGGCCTTTGCAGCTATGAACATTGGGGTACACATGGCCCTTCTTTTCACTACATCTATATCTTTGGGGTAAATACCCAGTAGTGCAATTGCAGGTCATAGGGTAGCCCTATTTTTAATTTTTTGAGGAATCTCTACACTGTTTTCCAATGTGGCTGCACCAACTTGCATTCCCACCAACAGTGTAAGAGGGTTCCCCTTTCTCCACATCCTCTCCAATACTTGTTGTTTCCTGTCCTGTTATTTTTGCCATTCTAACTGTGTAAGGTGGTATCTCACTGTGGTTTTGATATGAGTTTCCCTGATGGCTAATGATGATGTCCAGATATGGACTCTCAGCTCTATGGTCAAATAATCTTTGACAAAGCAGGAAAAAATATCCAGTGGAAAAAAGACAGTCTCTTTAATAAATGGTGCTGGGAAAATTGGACGGCTATGTATAGAAAATGAAACTTGATCATTTTCTCACACCATACACAAAGATAAACTCAAAATGGATGAAAGACCTCAACATGAGGCAGGAATGTATCAAAATCCTAGAGAACATAGGCAGTAACCTCCTTGAGATAGGCCACAGCAACTTCTTTCAAGACATGTCTCCAAAGGCAAAGGAAACAAAAGTGAAAATGAACTTTTGGGACTTCATCAAGATAAAAAGCTTCTGCATAGCAAAGGAAACAGTTAACAAAACAAAGAGGCAACACACAGAATGGGAGAAGATACTCACAAATGACACTACAGACAAAGGGCTGATATCCAAGATCTATAAAGTACTCCTCAAACTCAACACACACAAAAAAATAATCACGTCAAAAAATGGGCAGAAGACATGAACAGACACTTCTCCAAAGAAGACATACAAATGGCTAACAGACACATGAAAAAATGTTCATCATCATTAGCCATCAGGGAAATTAAAATCAAAACCATCAATCATTCTTAACTAAAGCAACTATCCATTCTCTAAGAATTTACATGAATGAATGGCCCAAGTATCAAATTCTGATTTCTCTTTTAAAGCTATAATAGCCATACTAATTTACTTTAAATCAATATATAGAACCTCTGCTTAATCATGATAGCTGGTTTTTAAAATTTGAAAGTGAAGATAGGCATATATGCTTTTTGTGGACTTCCTGATATACAGAATTTGGGAAAGGGAGGATACTTTGGCAGTAATTTGATCCACTAATATTAACTTAGATCTCCAGAGGGAATCTTTCATTATATACTTAACGATTTTCTCAGTACTCGATAAAATACATATATAAATATCCTTAAAATGAAAGATTTCCTAGAGTTAATGTGTTCTATTTCTTGGTAATTAAAAAAGAGGGGGGAAGGTTATACATTAAATTAATGTATTTTGATTCAGTTGTGCCAAATAGAGGCCTTGTTAAATGTGTTAAAAAGCCTATCTAGTCAAAAGAGTCTTGAGAAAATGATTCCATAAAGTTTTCCTGTTTCAAAAGAAATCTTATGGATAGGAATTAATTTGGATTTATAGATTGTGGAGAATTTTGTTTTTTTCATTATGAGAATGATGGATGGAAAGTTTTCTTTCCTTCATTGCTTTGAAGGATATACGATTGTGCCTTTTGGAGACCACCAGACCAATCTCTTATTTTCTACTACAGCAAAATGTCAGATACCCAGAATTCTTGAGAAATGGTGAAATCTGGTTAGCTCTCTATTTTACTTTTCTGATGTTTAAGAACTTTTTCCATGCATGGTTGTTTGAACAATCACTTTAGGAGAAGTGGGTATAAGGAAAACATTATAAAATATATTAGTCCTTTCTCCTGAGTTAGTTGAATACTATTATTTTAATAAATGTTTATTGATCATCTTTTTGCTAAGCAACATTGGATGAAGAACCATATGTTTTTGCCCTCAAAAAGGTCACTATTTAATGGGAGGAGACAGGGATATGAATGAAATGATATAGTAGTCAAAACAGGCTAACTGCTATAACAATATTAATGTTCAATGGTTTAACACAACAAGGGTTTCTTTGTTGGTAATATTGCTGTCCACTGTGGCTATGCAGAGAGAGTGAAGTGGGCTTTCTGCTCTATGCAGCCCATTCAGGCTCCTTCCATCTAGTGTCTGTGCCATCTTTTTGGTCCTCAGAGAGCTCCACTGATTTTCTCCATCTGTCTAGTAGGCCAGGGTAAAAAAGAACATGGAGTATTACAAGGGAGGTTTCATGGGCCAGGCCTGGAGAGCCATCTTTACACATTCCATTGGTAAGAACTCAGTCATATGGCTGTGTCAAACCTAAATGTTTTATCCACTTCAGAGGGCTTTAAAGATATTTAAAATACATCTATCTATCTATCTATCTATCTATCTATCTATCATCTATCTACTTATCTGTATCGCCATATATGTGTAAGTTTGTTTCTGGGCTTTCTGTTATGATACATTCATCTATTTATTTCTGTATTATAAGTCTGATATATGTTAAGTAGAGACTCCTCCTTATTTTATTCTCTTTTTGCAAAATAGCCCTGGCAATTATCTGCTATTTGTGCCTTTCCATCAAAATTTTATTTTTTTTAAACTTTTTTCCCATCAAAATTTTAAATCACCTTAGGAAAGTTTCATGAAAGAGCTTGTTCCACAAAATATTTTGATTTCAATTGCATTTGATTATGATTTTATTAGAATTAAATTTGTATCTGATTACCCCAGACTTTATTACATCATAGTTACTCAATAAACACTGTTTATTGATTAAATAAAAGAAAGATGACAATTCTAAGCTTGAGGACAATGTGCCCATTATAAGCTTTGACTATGTTCAGAATTGCAAACTAACTTTAAGATTGAGCAAAATAAAACTGAAAATTTAACTGTTGCTGACTCTCTGCCATGCAATCCACTGATAATATTGAATTTTCAGGACACTGGACTTACTCATTCAGATATTTAAACATGATAACATATGTAAAGTGCCTAGCACATCAGTCAGTCTTGTTATAAATGGTAACAACAGATGGTATGGTTGAATACATGCTAATTCCCTTTTGCTATTCTACTTTTTAGCAAACCTCATTAAATCTCCATGCATAATTAAAAAAAAAAAACAGCCTGGGGAAATAAAACACAAACACTGATATTTTGTTTGTGACTTTTAGAAAATTATATAATATTTTTAAATTTATTACTGCTTTATTTATGTAATACTTTTTTTATGTAATATTTTAAAGTTTATTACTATAAAATCAATTAATTTGAATACTAATAGCCCCTAAACAAGCTACAGCTACTATTTTTGCTTGATTGCTTGCTGAAGTTTAATAGCAGAATACATAAACTTAAAAGTTACTCTTATAAAACATAAGATTATCTTCTAAATATCTAAAAAATTTAATATAGCTCTGTAGTGGTATGCTTCTTCTAAAAGGTAAATGACTACTGATATAAGTTAATGAGTAAATCTTAGTATTATACAAAAAATAGCTGTGACAAAGATTTTCCAAGGAAAGGAAACAAATACCAACTGGTTCGTTTACCTATATAAACACACTCTAGTTGAATGACACAATCCCAGTGTTGCAAGTTGCCTTGATAAGATTCATTACTATTTCCTTCCTCTCTCCCCATCTCCCTTTCCAACAATGTCTCTGTTTCTAATCAGGAAAAATAAAGTTCATGGCTAAAAGCCAGTTTGGAAATCCAGATGGGTAGCAGGAAACCATAGGTCTGATTTTCTGTTTACAGGCCCAAATAAAGAAGTTGACATGGTCTGTCAAATTGACAGGGTTGGTCATTAATGGTTCATTCTTTCCTTGAACCTGTAGACAGAGGTGAAGGATAGGGAGACACAGCATAGACGTATTATGGTACAGTAACATTACAAGTGGTGAGACAGATGTGAGCAGGTCCCAAGCTCTTGTCAGGAAATGGTAAACAACACCTTTCAAGGTGTCTATGAAAAAAAAAAATTCCCAACTTCAACTTCTAACTTTACTTTACCACCAACCTACTATCAGAGTATTTCAGGCTACTGAAAATGACGTAGAATTTGTGCTCATAAAAACATGTGGATCCTCTAGAATATAAAGCAGTCAATTTGGAGTTTTAGCAAATTGGCAGAGTATAGCTCTGAAGTAAGAGTCATTCATAAAACTGTCTTGAACACTAGAAACAAATAAAAAACATGAGAACTACTTACCAGGTAGCATTTTGAGTTCTCTCTAATGCTGCACCTTGAAAATAGTAGGAATGTGCCACAGCTGGAGAGCAGACCCATTCTCTGTTTCCTTATTACCCAGAAATTAATTGCACATGCTTGTGCTCCACAAGGGCATGGGGTGGAGGGTCTTCCCTCGGACCCCTGTGTCAGGCAATTTGGGTTGGACCCCAGTTGTTACTTATCAGCCATGTCTTCAGCCCAGGCCCTTGGAACCTCAGTCCTTCTGTCTGAAATATGGAAATAAAAACACTGATCAGATTGCTGTGAGGATAAAATCAATGAAGTAGCTCCTGTTATAAAAGGCCCCCATGACTCACATTACTCATCATGGTCTCTAAAGTACCTAAAATTCCTGCATTGCTCATGACTGTGAGATGAGGTAGGGGTGATGCAGTAAAAATGGGAATGTATGGGGTGTTGGTGGTAGGAGTGAATGGCATTTTCAAATTAGCATCTTGGTCTTCAGTTGCTCTTGCAAACTAGTTGATCTGTGACTATGTAGGGAATTCATAGACAAGGATACCATGTAGAAAAATTTGGAATATAAAAGGGCATTTAGAAGTAGAGTATGAGGAGGGCAGGCCTCGGGTGGGAGACTACAGGGTAAGTAAATGTGAGAGTCCTTAGGGTTAGAAAAGGGTAGTAAAGCAAAGTGGAGGTAGGGGAGGGGAATGGGGAGAATGTGCAGTGAAACAACATTTGGAGCTGGAGCCATCCTTGATTCCCCTCTCACACCTATAGCCAAATCATCAACCAATTCTACTTCCAAGGTTTTTCCAAGATACAACCAGTTCTCACCACCTTCACAGATACCTGGTCTCCACCACCTTCTTCTCACATCCTATTTACCACATCCTAGCTTCCCACTTGTGCTTTGTCTACCCTTCCCTCCTACTGTCTGCTCTCTGAGTGTGCCTTTTAAAACATAATGTCAGGTCCTATCACTCCTTGCTCAGAACGCTCTAATGATTTCCCATGTCACAAAAGAATAGTAATAATCTCAAATCCTTTCCATGGTCTGCTTTCCTGGACCATGCGATCTAGCTCCCACCAACCCTCTGACTCTCCTCCTTTACCCACTGTGCCCCAGATGCACTGACCTTCTTACTATAACTTGAACATTCTCCAGCCTCAGAACATTTGCACATTTTCTTCCCTTTCTCTGATACTTTCTACTTTCAGGAATCTATAATACTCCTTCAGTTTATTCAGGTCTAAACTCAAATATCACTTTCTTCATCCCAGAAACCCTTCTGAACCACCCTGTCGAATGTAGCACCATGTACTCCATCATCCTATCCCCCGATGTTGGTCTTGTACTTGACCAACACTACCCAATGACAGCACACCATTTGATTTGTACAGAGACAATCAACTCACAGGAGCATGAGCTGCCACACATGGAAGAATCTGAAGCCTTCCCTTTGAGTTGCTCTAATCTGCCCTCAGAGTGCCAGGAACTAGGTTTTGTGGACTTCAAATGTCTCTGCTATGAAACCCATCCAGCAAAGCAAGGGCCAGGAACATAACCAGTTGTGAGAAATCCTAGAGAGCAAATAAGCAACTAGGAACTCATGCAATGCATTTATTCCACCCTTATAGAAGCTATTTGCCTAGAGGCCTACCTATAAGAACACCTTAAAATACGGAAACAGTTGTGCGCTCAAGAAGAATGAGTATTCTGTTATTTTTGGGTGGAATGTTCTGTATGTATCTGTGAGGTCCTTCTGGTTCAGTGTGTAATAAAAAATTTTAAAAATTTATACATAATAATAAGTACAAACCCTTCTAAGTAATCTCAGAAAAACTTTAAAATAAATTTTTCCCATGGAAAATAACAAAATGGTCTCCTCTCAAGAGCCATGATCTGAGCTGCGGAGAAATCTCAGTGGGAATTAGGTCTCAATGATGGCCGGTTGCTGTTGGGTCGGCCAGAACATCTCTGAGGGTACTGAATGCTAGGGTGTGCCAACCAGTTCCTGCTGCATACTCATTCTCCCAGTGCTGGAATGTTGCCTGTGATGGCTCACAGCCAAGTCCCTCTCTGGGCCTTGCCCTTAGTGAAAAGGAGCTGTCTCACCCAAAGACATTCCCTATCTAGAGACAGCCCACATCTGTGCCTAGTAAATACAGAGATAAAATGCCTGGTGTCTGTACTTCAGTTTGAAATAACTCTGAAAGGTTTTCCCAGCTTCAGAGCACCTTGTGGGACCGGCTGTAGCCCTTTTTGCAACTGATCTACCAAACCTTGCTTGCTTCACTCCCTCACAGGAAGTATGTACCTGTGTGTGCCTCCCACTTAACTTCCTGCATTCAAATCTCCATTTCAGAGTCTGTTTCCCATGGGACCCAACCTAAGACACTGACACAATTCAATCTAATCATTGCTATGGCCAAAAGAACCAACCTGCACGGTCTGGGGTCAGGCTATTCCCACTGTAACTGATTCAGGAACTGTTCTGGAACTGTTCATGTAATGAGAATGAGACTCACATAGTTTAATCTTTCTAGCTGGGATTCAGAATAGAGCAGTCTTTGGAGCATCAGGAAAAGTTCTAGCTAACCAGCTCTAAGTGGAAGAATGACTAGAAGTGAGACACCTGTTTGTTCTCAATGCGTGCCTCAGAGGCCTTGCAGGTGTAGAGGGCTTGCACCCTCTGCCCACCAACCCTGCCATGCTTGTGGGGTCCCTATTAAAGCGGCAAGGTGCTTAACCCTGCACGCATCCTTCCAATCCATAACCCTGCAGCCTCTGCCAGAGAACTGTAGCACCGCAAGATATCTGAGGCAGCAGGGGCTCACCCCTGCAGTGGTTTTTTTATGCTGGGCCCTCTGCTTTAACCACAACAGCTCTCCTTTTTGTGTTTCCTGTATTTCATTGAAGAAAGGCAGTGTACTTCTGAAGAAATGAGAAACTACTTCCCCTCATGTTAGAGTCGAGGAAACCAGAATCCAAAGAGATGCTATGCAAGCCTATAGTCCTGAAACAATTAGTGGCAGAATCAAACTATGACTGTGGGTGTTGTGTCTTCAAACACAGCTCCATTTCTCTGCACCATGCAGTTACTGCCTGTGCCGATCACTTGATATGGCATTCTTTGTTACTTAACTTTCCCTATATGTTAACACTGTTTTCCCCACCAGTTCTTATAGGCCTTCAAGGGCAAGATAGAGCACAGCATGGCACTCTTTGTGTCTCTAAGACCCACAGGGCCCAGCCCAGAGTGCTATACTACTAGGTACTCAGGAGCCCTAGAGTACTTGAGTGATTGCAGCTGCCCTCTCCTGGCTGCCCAGAGCCTGGGAAGCAGACCCAGTTTTGCCGTCTTCACTTGGCACAGTGCTTCCCTTCTGGGTTTCAGAGAAATGCCGAATCATGGGAAAAGTAGAAGAGGAAGAATGTCCTCTAGTCCAGTCTCATACTCCTCGGCCCTCTAGTAGGCTACACTCCTTCAGGGTACCTCTGGACTGGCTTCTCAAAGCAGCACTGATGAGAGCCATTCTGCCTAAGATTAGGGATGGGGAAAGATGTGGTTGCTTCTAAACCAGCTCCACCTTGTCTATAGAGTTTATACCTTACCTTCCCTCTTTTTTTTTTAAGATTTTTTATTTATTTGTTTGAGAGAGAGAGAATGAGTGAACAAGAGCACAAGCAGGGGGAGGGTCAGAGGGAGAGGGAGAAGCAAACTCCCCATTGAGTAGGGAGCCCGATGTGGGGCTCAATCCCAGGACCCCAAGATCATGACCTGAGCCGAAGGCAGATGCTTAAACGACTGAGGCACCCAGGCGCCCCTCCTCTTTTTTAATAAGGTGAGTTGACGGTAAAATTACAGATAAAAGGGGGATATATTAGTTAATTATTGCTGTATAACAAATTAATGCAAATTTAGCACAGCTTGAAACAACACGCCTTTATTATCTCAGTTTGCATGGGTCAGAAGCTTGGCTGGCTTCTCTGCTAAAGGTCTCACAAGACAGCATTCAAGGGGGCTGCAGTCTTACCTGAGACTTAGAGGTCCTCTTGCAAATTCATGTGGATGTTGGAATTTATTTCCTTTTATCTGTGGAGCTCAAGATGACTTGCTTCTTCAGGGCCTACAGAAAAAAGAGAATCTCTGCTATCTGGAGACTGCAAGCTTAGGAAAAGAATAAGTCCTGTTTTAAAGGACTACCTGATTACGGTATGCCTACCCAGGATAATCTCGTTTTGATTAACTCAAAGTCAGACTGATTAGGAACCTTACTTTCACCTGCAAAATCCTTTTCTAACAACACGATCACGAGAGAGATCACATGACCATTGCCATATCCTATTAGAAGCCAGGCGCAGGTCCTGCCCACGCTCTGGGGAAGGTTTGGTAAAGGCATGGATACCAGGAGGCAGTGTTCACAGGGGTCATCTTAGAAGGCTGCTACTAGAGGGAGATTCTTACAGGAAGAATAAAAGCCAACTAAGCTTAATTCAAGGTAAGGAAATGAAGTCTGAAAATGGTAAGAAACTAACTCATGGTTGTCTCGTGGCAGAACCGAGTTTCTAATTAGGAGTGCCTGAAGTTACGACTTATCCATTTAACCTCTTTGCCCTAAATCATATATTGAAAAACAAATGAAGACTGTTGTAAGGTTCACTGGTAAGAAACCTGAACAAACAGAGACCTGTTTTCTCTTCCAAATTTGTCACCTAAGTAGCCAGGTTTAACCTTTGGTAGCTACTTTGTGTCTCATTCTTTCTTCCTCACCTGCTTTTTGTGAGGATTACTGAAAAGAACAGAGCATTGCAAACAGTAGGTACCCATACATGCTCATTAAACTAAAATGAAAGGTAGCAATTTTAAGTAGAAGGAGCTTGACCAATTTAGCCTCTTCCTTATTCTTCCAAGTTTGGTCTAGAATGTTATGAGTGTTGGTGTGATTAGAGGAAGGAAGAGGATCACAGAAAGGGACAATGAATGTTCCTGAGACCTCACCCCTGTGACAGTCTCCTGAAAGCCAGAGGCACACTGGAGCAATTCTGAGCAGCACAGTTTTAGGATCAGATTTCTGTTTCAGAAAATTTTCTCTGATGGTGGAGTGAAAAAGGAGACCAAATAGGAAGCCGCTACAGAATTCTGGGTGAGAGGTAATGTTAACCTGAATCAAGGAGGCAAAAAAGGGGCTGGAGAGGAAGGGGAAAGCCTCTGTAGATACAGAACCTGTAGGATTTTGTGGTTATTTATGGGTGAGGATAAATGAGCCTAAAACAAAGTCTAAAATAATTGAAGAGTTAGGAATAAAAGCAACAAGATTCTTATGAGAAGATAACAATGCCTTATTATGGTCACCGTCTCTTTCTGAGCCAGGGCAAAAAGGTGGTTTAGCAGAGCTATAACAGCAGGTGAGGTGAATAAAAGCACATCTAAGGCTGGGTTCCTTTGCTCCCGTTAGTCTGAAACCCTGGGATTGGAAGAAGCATCACCTGGGAAGTTGCTAGAACTTGTTCCACCCCAGACCTATTGAATTAGAAACTAGGCATAGGGTCTAGCAATCTGTTTATCAAGTCCTCCTGGTGATTTCTATGCACATTAAAGTTTGTGCACTTCTCTAGAATTATCCATTCATCAAACCTTTGCACAGTCAGACCAGTAGCATCTGAAATGGGCCAGGACTCAAACTAAAGAACAGTTGGCTAGACATGTGAGAATGTAATGAGGAAAATGCTTACCTTTCACCTTCACCTGAGGATGCTAAATGAAACCTTCGAAATTCTCAAGAGAAAGATGCCTCTGACTCCTATCATGTTTGCCTTTAAGTCTTGCTCAAAAGAAAACATTTTTTAAAAAGATTTATTAGAGAGAGGGGAAGAAGAGGGGACGGGGGAGAGGAAGGGAGGGGAGGAGGGGGGGAAGGTACAGGCAGGGAGGGAGAGGGGTAAGGGGAGAGAGAAGGAGAAAGGAGAGGGAGGGGGAGGGCAGAGGGGGAGGCAAAGGGAGGGAGGAAGAAAAGGAGAGGGAGGGAGAA
>JAPYYM010004028.1:0-10521 GCA_028534135.1 Potos flavus
GAAGGGACCCCCTCCCTGTGCCTCAACTGCTCTCTTCTACGGGACATCTGCCCAATGGCTTGTGGGGAACCTGCTCCGTCTGTCCGTGTGCCTGGCCCCCGCCATGGAGACTGGCAGCGAGGCACCCGGTCGCTTTCTCCTGATGCCCTTGCAGTCCATCAGAGGCTCTCGCCTACCTTCTGTAGATGGCCCCGCCCTGCCCACGAGGCCCTGCGCCGTTTGTCCTTGCGGATGCTCTAGGGGTGGAGCTAGAAGAGACAGAGAAGAAAGAGGGCAGCAGAATCAGGCCTTGCTGGGACCCAAGAAGGGTGGGGCCGGGCCAGGATGAGCTGGGGCCTCCTAAACGCAGTCATTCTTCAAGCATCATGGGAGCTGAGGTAAAACTGTGGATTGGTTCATTCATTCACTGTCATTCATTGATTCCCACCCCCTTTCTCCTGCATTCTCCCTCCCTTTGCCCTTCCCTCCGCAGACACCTATGGGCACCGCTTACAGACAGAAACTGCCCGTGTTGTGGGTACAGAGGAGGCAGCCCACCCGCTACTGTCCGTGGTGGGAGGGGGTCTGCTCTGGGGGCACCAGCCACGTGACCGGGGGGGGGGGAAGGACGAGGTGAGTCGTCAGAGCATTGAACTTGATCCTGAGAGAGTACTGAGGGTGTGGTGGGTAAGGGTTGGTTGGTTTTCTTTTGATTTTTTTTTTTTCCCCTTTTCACCAAGGATTTCGGGCAGGGTACTAGCTGCTCAGATTTGCACTTTGCAGATCCTTCTACGTACAGGGTGCGGAATGGATCGCTTAGCTTTTTCCAATCCCAGGCTTTAGACCCAAAGTAATTTCGAACCTTTGGCAGAACTGATTCATCCTGTCTCCTCCTTTTCCCTGCAGCTTCTCCCTCCACGTGCCCAGGCCCCCTGTCTGAGGAGACAACCAGGAAGCCTAGCCCGTGGCCAAACCGTGCCGGCCCCGCCCCCTCCAAGGCCAGCGTGGGGTGCCGCTGGCCAGAGCGTCTCCCCGACCTCGCGGACTTGTTAGTGGCCCGGCCGGCCAGCTCAGCCCTCCCCGGGGAGCAGGCTGAGCGGAAGGTCTGGACGACGCTTACCTGTCTTTCTGGCTGGCTGGATGGGAGGTATTCCTGGGGGGAAAGAGAAAGAAGGAATGAGGGCCGCGCTGCTTCCCCGGGGGCTTGGTGAGGCGGGAAGGGCTCGTGGTTCTTTGGGGTTCGGTGCCTTCGGTGGGTAGCTGGCGGAATTCCAGTTCCTTCCCATCGTCCTCGTACGGCCAGGCCACTTGGCTGCTCATGGGAGGAGACAGTGTGGAGCCCTGGGAAGGGCGCAGACTTTGGAGTCTCTGGTGCCTGGGACCACTTGGGCACCCTTGGAAAAGTTCTTAACCTGTCTGAACCTTAGACTTCCCACTGGTGATAAAGGGGACATTGTTGTAAGATGTCATCATATGTGAGCCTCCTAGGTGCTCAATAAATCTTTCTCTTCTCTCCCCATCCCCTGCTCCTCATGGGGTGTTGGATTTGGAAGAGAACTCTGAAGCAGCCCAGGCTAGAACACATTTTCTGGAGGAGAAAACAAAGGTCAGAAGTGTTTGGTCGTAATTCGGCTTTCTCTGTTTTTTTGGTTTTTTTTAAAGATTTTATTTATTTATTTGACAGAGAGAAAGAGATCACGAGTAGGCAGAGAGGCAGGCAGAGAGAGAGGGGGAAGCAGGCTTCCCGCTGAGCAGAGAGCCCGATGCGAGGCTCGATCCCAGGACCCTGAGATCATGACCTGAGCCGAAGGCAGAGGCTTTAACCCACTGAGCCTCCCAGGTTCCCCGGCTTTCTCTGTTTTTATGTGCATTTTTTTTTTTATTACAAAAGCAGTCTTTGAGTACATGCCCACTATAAAAAGAACCCAAGTCATGAGAGGTTTGTACAGTAAAAATTAAAGTCCCTTTCACTCTCTCCCCCTCACTTCCACTTCCCAGCCTAGATGTAACCACTGTTGACAGTTTGGTATTTATCCTTCTAGAAATTTCCCTATGTATTTGCATATACATGTGTGTCAGTATGTAGTTTTTAAAAAAAAATTTTAAAGAAGTATTTATTTGTTTTAGAGAGAGAGAACACAAGCAGGGGGAGGGGCAGAGGGAGAGGGAGAGAGAGAAAATCTGAAGCAGACGCACCACTGATCATGGAGCCCGACTCAGGGCTCGATCTCATGACCCTGAGATCATGACCTGAGCCGAAATCAGATGCTCAACTAACTGAGGCACCCAGGCGCCCCTAAGGATGAAGTTTAAAAAAAAAAAAAAGAAAAACAAGTGGACTCCTATCATGCATATCATTATATAACTTGCTTCTTCCACTTGACTGATATCTTGGAGATCTTTCCATCTCTTCCCACAGATCCATCTCATTCTTTTTAATGGCCACAAAAGCTATCGGTGTGCCTAATATATCTTAACTAGTCACCTATTGATGTTTTCTAAAAGATTTACTTATTTATTTGTTTGTTGGAGGGGGGAGGGGCAGAGGGAGAGAGAAAATCTCACGCAGATTCCGCGCTGAGCCCGGAGCCCGATGCGGGGCTCCATCTCCGGTCCCTGAGATCCTGACCTGAGCCGAAACCAGGAGTCAGACGCTTAGTGACTGCACCACCCAGGGGCCCCCCATTGATGGTTTCTATGTTATTTCCAAATTCTTGCTATTACAAACACGTTGGCAATAAACACTCTGATGCAAATATCTCAAGGCTCATGCATCAGTAGCATTTCTATTTGGTCCATGTTCTGCAGTGAGACTGTTGGTAAAAGGTGTGCGTACCTCCAGCTTTGATGGAGATTGCCAACGTATCCTCGGCAGGGTATAAAATGCCAGTTTCACTAAATGAGGGACGCCTGGATGGCTCAGTTGGTTAAGCGGCTGCCTTCGGCTCAGGTCATGACCCCAGCGTCCTGGGATCGAGTCCCACATTGGGCTCCTTGCTTGGCAGGGAGCCTGCTTCTCCCTCTGCCTCTGCCTGCCTCTCTCCCTGCTTGTGCTCTCTCTCTGACAAATAAATAAATAAAATCTTTAAAAAAAAAAAAAAAGTGCCAGTTTCCTCAGACCCTCACCGACACCACTTAAACATGTGTGTGTGTATATATATATATATGTATATATATATATATATATGTATATATATATATAATGTAGACAGTGGAAAAGAGAAAACTACCCTCTGTCCAGACTATTTGTTCCTCGTCCCCCTGGGACATGACTCCTACATTAAGAGTATCCTCAGGGAAGACGAGTTCATATTAAGAATTCTATCTGTGGGGACGCCGGGGTGGCTCAGTTGGTTAAGCTGCTGCCTTCGGCTCAGGTCATGATCCCAGGGTCCTGGGATCGAGTCCCACATCGGGCTCCTTGCTCGGCAGGCAGCCTGTTTCTCCCTCTGCCTCTGCCTGCCACTCTGCCTGCTTGTGCTCTCTTTCTCTCTCTCTGACAAATAAATAAATAAAATCTTAAAAAAAAAAAAAAAAGAATTCTATCTGTGCCAAACAGAATCGACTAGAAAGCTTGGCCAGTGGCTCGGCTCACATCTAGACGCTGATGCCCAGCTTTGGCGCCTGTCTGCGGAGTCATCCCTCGGATGGATGGCAAGGGCACCAGCAGGCCGGGAGGCCCTGCCCTCACTCTTAGGGTGACCGCACCCCTGCATGCCCGAGCCGGCCCCCAGGTTTAACACCTGTAGCCCGGCATAATGAACTCTCCCAAGTGCCGGATTGGACGATCATTCCTATGGCACGGGCGACCCCTACCAGCCCCAGGGGGTCTGGGCTTGAAGCTGGGCCTCTGCTTGGTGTCAGCAAACCCGCTCAGAACCACCCCTCGCCGGACAGCACCCACCTTTGTCACTCACCTCTCACCCGCTTCCCCATCAGCCCAAAGAACTGGCTGGCTTTGCCCCTCTTCACCTGCTGGAGCTGGAGATGAATCCCACCATCCTGGAGAAGCAGAGAGGTCGTTGTTAGAGCTGCGGGGGAGGGTGGGGCTGGACACGGCGGCAACAGTGGTATCATGTAATTTGCCTCTGTGCCGGCACGTGTCTCTGGTGCGTTCTTTACCCAACGCGGCGCCTAGACACAATCATTCATACCTAACGTTCCACCGCCTGCGTTCCTGGCTCGGGGCTCAGCACTGTCGTGTATTAACTCATTTAATACCCACTGAAGCCACGCCAAGTAAGAAACGGTACGGTCACCATTTTCCAGAGGAAGACACCGAGGCACGGAGACATTAGTTCTCCCAAGCTCACCGGCTAGGATGTGAGAGACGGAGCCGAACTTGAACCCAGGTCACCTGGCTCAAAGGCTCAAACACTGCAGCCAAAATCTCACTTACTCTTCGCACCTGCCGTATGAAGTGACTATGATTTATCCCCCTCTACGGATGGGGAAACTGAGACTCACGGAGGATCAGTGACTTGTCCAAGTCATGCAGGAAGCGGCGGAGGCAGGATTTGAACCCCAGAGCATGAGTTCCGCTCCATCTTAGAAAATGTCTCCAACATAGACAGGAGCGGGCAGCTGGGGAACTCACGGTGGGCACCCCGTAGGCAAGGCAGGGGGCTTCCCCAGCACCCCCACTCTCACTGCTGCTGTCGTCTCTTCCTCCCAAACTCCCCACATTGCCCCGGATCTACCCCACCCCACAGCCTGGGCCTCCCACATGGAACACGGCATGTGGCCCATGGGGGAGGCCACTCCTCTGGGCAAAGACATTGTTGTCCTTGAGCTGATGGGTCGAAAGTCTAGGCCAACGGCGCTGGATTGAAGTTCTCGTTTTCCCATCAGGCTTTGCGATGTTGGCCAAAAAGTGGCCTCACTTTCTGGCCTTACCCTGAGCCCCCAAAGGGCTTGCTCAGCCCTGCTGAGAGGGAGAGATGCTTGCTAGTGGAGAGGGTGACGGTGGGTGACAGTCATTAGACCATCCTCACGTCTCTGTGTGCCCAGCACCCAGCACAGAGCCTAGAACACACCGTGTGAGGGATACCGAAAGCTCAAGAGCGGCCACTTTGCCGGGTAAAAGGCAGCCTTCAAATGCAAGCTGGAGAGAATGGCTACGTATGAATTAAGTAAGTCTTATCTCTCTCTCACCCTCCCCGAGTGTTCTGGACCCTGGCTTCCCTTGACTCCGGAAAGACTCCTCCTCCACCTGAAGCCTTCCTTATGCATTTACCCCAAATGCCTAGCTCCAGGGATGACCACAGATGGGGAAGCCCTCAGAGCTGGGAGGTAATCGGCTCATCCCAACGGCTGCCTCGTCCCTTCCCTCCGTCACCTCACTCCTTCCGTGGGAATGGTCCCTCTACTCCCAGCCCCGTGTCTCGGGGAACAGAATAGCCATGAGACCCAGCTGCAGGGGGACGTGCTCGCGGGTGGAAGGCCCAGCAGCACCCGGGGCAATGGCTGTTTCTCGCGTGGCCGTGTAGAGAGCTCCCTGTCACACGGCTCGGCTTCCCTGGACCTGGGCCAGGTCCCAGGATGTTAGGCACGGACTCTGCAAAACATGTCAAAGCTTGAGAAGACCCTTGGGGATCATCTTCCCTCTCCTCCCGTTTCACAGGTGGCCAGAGAGCAGCAGTGACCTTCCCAAGGTCGCACGGAGTCCGGGGAGAAGCTGGGACTTGAACCCAGGTCCGTCCACCCTGCGGTCTTTTCCACTGCACACGCTTCCACAGCAGACAAAGCAGGGAGGAAACCTGCCACCAATGGCAGTTCCTTCGATGGCTCTTCCAGTGGCCCCAGGGTCCTGACCAGATGCCGCGTGCCTAATTTTTGGACCTCTCCCCAGTGACCGCATTCAGATCAGTTTAGTAGAAGACAGTGGCCATCAGACCAAGTACTTATCATGAAATAAGAGTTTCTACATGGGAGACGTAACAGTGATTGTGCCCCAAGTTGACCCCCTTGAAAGGAAATTCTGGAAAATGTCCTCTGATGCACAGACAAACCAAATCTGACCTCGGACAAATGTGCAGTCATGCTTTGAAAGCTGCATAACATTGGACAAGCTGTTTGACCCTTCTGTGCCTCAGTTTCCTTATCTGTGCAATGGGGATAGGAATGTTACCTTCCCCACAAGGCTGATAGAAGGATTAAACTGGTCAATATTTATGAAGCACTTAGGACAGTACCAGGAACATAGTATACGTGAAATAAAACAAACACACACTCACACAGACATACACACTCGCACACCGTTGCTCCCATGTACGCGTGCCCCTCTGGATGTCTGCCCGGCCAGGGGCCGTGGCCTTGAACCTACCCCGCAGAGGGGCGTCCGACAGCATGGCTAACAATGTACAACCCGGTCTCTGGGCAGCTGTGGAAGGGATCTCCCACCCCCTCCGCTGCAGACCAGCCCGTGCCTCACCCACGGTGCCTCCAGGGTCAAGGTTATCCAGGACCCTGCTTCCGCTCCGAGGGCCAGTTCCTCATCTGCTGTCACAGTGCCTGCAGACAGCCCCATCAGGAGAAGCAGGGGGAGGCAGGGCAGCATAGCGAGTACTGCTCTGTCCTGGGACCCTCTGGGAGCCCCTCGAAGCCTGAAGATGCTGTCTCCGACACGCCGGGGGCCTCTCTCTGGCTCCTTTTGTGTGTGGTTGGGGGATTGGGGGGGGTGAAGCTCCACCTATTCTCTGTCCTTCCCGTTACCCTGCTTTCCTTTCTTCAGCTTATCTGGCCCCTGGGGCCACTTCCTGTGACTCCCTTCCCTCCCTCTCGCTGGCTGGAAAGACCAATGATACCAGAGGAGGGACCATACCTCTTCCACTGCGGACCCAGCACTTGATCCCGGGGCTTAGCACTCTGATGCAACACTGGCCTCACCTTTTGGCTGCATTCCCTCGGTGGCAGGTGCACAATGGGGCACTGTGTGGGGGCCTGGCGGGAAGCCCGAGGGGGCCTTGTCATCCTGGACATGGGGAGGGAGAGTGTGTGGCTGCTCCCTTCGCGGTGCTCTGCTCCCTGTAAGAGAGGCTGGTCCTCCAAAACTCAGTGTTTGACTGCTTATCTCCCCATCAGTGCGTCACCCACTTCCTGAGGTTCCCCTCCATCTAGGGTCCCCACGTGTATATAGAAACACACATCTTGCCCTAAGAGAAATAACATCATGCTTAGAGGAGTAAAGCTGGTCAGAGGGAAGATTTGGGATTTTCCAGAAAAATGGCCTTCTGGTCAAGTGTCATCAGCTCTAAACTACTTCCTACTGCTGTCAAAGTGATCTTTTTAGAGCCCTAACCTGACAAGTCTCTCCAGGCTTACAGCCTTCCAATGTCTCTCCATGGCCCTTGGTGTAATGTTTGGGCTCCTTAGCATGGCATTCAAGGCCCTTCTCCACTTAGTTCCTCCCTGTCTCCCATCCATCCATCCATCCATCCATCCCTCCCTCCATCCAACCAACCATCCATCCATCCATCCAACCATCCATCCAACCATCCATCCATCCATCCATCCAACCATCCATCCATCCATCCATCCATCCAACCAATCTTCCATCCATCCATCCAACCATCCCTCCATCCCTCCATCCATCTGTCAGTATAGAACAAGGGCCCTGTGTTCAGAGACCTAAATTTCAATCCTAGCTCCACCACTAAAAAGCTGTGTCACCTTGACACATTACTTAACGCCTCTAAACCTTAGAATCCTCATCTGTAAAATGAGATTAACAATAGCACTTATTTCCAAAGTTGCTGGAGGATGAAATGAGATCATGCATGTGCCACACTTAGCACAGAGACAGGCGGTAAATATTTCAACCCTTTAACTGTTATTCCTGTTACTGTTATTGCCCGGGTGAGGCCCTGGGCCATAGAGAATGAATAAGATGCCAACCCCGTCCTCCAACATCTCACAGTCCAGGGGAGACCACTGGCTGGCGGGGAAACTCTGTTGAGTTTGAGTGCCGGCATAGGGATGGGGACAAGAGAAGGACACACCCTCTCCCCATCCGCCCCAAAGCCATTCCCTGGTCCCAGACATACTGCACCGCCTGCACCCAGGACAGGCTCATACTTCCTGCTCTGTGCCTTGACCTTGGCTTATTGCCTCTGCCAGGACCTCCTTTTCCACCTGGTGTATCCCCACCCTCCTTCAAGGGCCCGCGTCATGCTCACCTCCACAGTCGAGTTTTCTGCGCCTATTCCTCACTCCAGCAAGAACTGATTGGCCCACTTCCTCGGCTTTCCCAGTATCTGCCACTTACATCCCTTGTAGCTGAGCGCAGGGGAGGTGCGGGAGTGGCAGGTGAGAGGGAGAGGGGGTGGGAAACCCAGGCCTCGCTCTGTTCACTGAGCCTCACAGCCTGGTGTGAGGCTTTGCTCCCCCGGAGGAAGGCGCTTTGCTCCATTTCTCCCAGAGGGGACGGCTGGGCTGAGGACAGCCCTCCTGGTCGGCTCTGTTACGCCCCAGCTATCGGAGTGGGGCTGTGATATGTGTGCTTGGCACACAGGGGGTCCTTAAGAAACATGCAGTCACTCGGAGTCCAGGCCAGTGGAGGCAGAGAGGGATAAGGGCAAGCATGGAGGTTTGGGGGAGGACACCCCCAACACATCCCACCTCCCCACCCCCCAGCAATCTCTTTGGTGGATCCCAAACCTGATCCCAAACCTGCACATGCTAAGATGCGGATTCCCCCCGCGCAGCCCTCTTCTGGCCCCGCCAGCCCTGGTCTCCAGGTCTGTCTCAACACTCCAGGTGACAGTCACTCGGCCTCCCGCTGGACTTCCCCAAGGGCGGGGCATTCCACTTGGGTTTCCCACTGTTGTTGACAAGCTCTTCCTTCCAGGGAACAGTTTCGCTTTTCATCTTCATTTTACAGATGTGGAAACTGAGGCGGGTTGGGCTTGCTCTAGGTGACAGTACGAATTGGAGGCAGACTAGCATCCCAGACCCCAGTCAGCTGCTTCCCACCTGCCACTAGGGCCTCAGCCTCTAAGGGCAAGCAGCACAAGGCTGGAGGCAGAGTGATAGCAGGGACCTCTGAGTGTGGGGAGATGCGGCTTCCTGTTTTGCAGGTCCAAACGGAGTGACCTTAGGACTTAAGAAGTATCCCTGGGCCTCAGTTTCTCCATCTGCAAACTGGAGCTGCTGCTCATTGGATGGTGGTAAAGATTTCGTGATTCCCCAGTTTTAAGGAGCTCAGCACAGTGCCTGGCACATAGTAGGCGCTCAATTAATCCTGACTTGTTTTCTGTGATTATCGGACTTATGGAACCCTGGACCTTGGCGTGGACTCCGGCCCCGCCCGCGCAGAAGCGGCCACGCGTGGGACAGGATGTGGCGGGTGCACAGCGGGGAGGAGGCAGGGGCCACGGGGCAGAGGAGAGGGCGGCGGGAAGATGGGAGAGAAAATCCCAAAGGTCCGGAAGGCCGGGAGGAAGGCAGGGCACCGGCTGGAAACCGCGGCTATTTGCAGCGCTGCCTTCGGGCTGCGGTCTCCCGGCTGGCGCTCGCTGCCCGAGCCGCCCAGCCCGCCGCCCCGCCCGGTGCCCTCGGCCACCCGGCCACGGCCCCGTCCTCGCGGCCCCGGCGGCCCCGGCGGCGGGACGAGGCCGACGGCGCGGAGCCGGGCGCGACCCCGGAGGGCTGCGTGGAGGCGGGTGCGAGCCGGGCGCGCGGGGCGGTGTGGCCCGCGGGGCGAGTCGCGGCCGCGGCGAGGCTCCCGGGGCGCCGGGTGGGCGCGCAGGATTGCTAAAGGCTGCGGTTTGGCGAAGACCGCGGAGCCTAGAAGAGCAAGGGCGCAGGAGGGAGGGAGTTTTTTAAAGCTGAGGGCGAACAGCGAGGAGGGAAACACGAGAGGAGGGCGGGCGGCGGGCAGGAAGCTGATGTTTCCCGAGCGCCCACTCCGTCCGCAGCAGGAGGGAGGATGGGCGCGCGGGGCGGCAGGGTCCGGGGGCCGAGCGCCGTGGCTAAGGCCGCCCAGCGGCGGAGGGGCAGCGTCGGGATTCGAACTTGGTGCGCCTGCCGCCGCGCGCGCTCTCACCTGCACGGAGCCCGCCGACGCCAGCGGACTGGGGGCGGCGGGGCCGGACCGCGGAAGAAGCGGGGCCGGGAGGGGAGGCCGCGGGGAGGGGCCTTCGAGGAGGGGTCGCGGCCGCCCGGTGGGGACGCCTGTGGGGAGGGGGCAGCAGTCCGGCGGCGGATCTGGTTCCTCTGCCCCCCCCCCCCCGATGACGCCGCAGGGGGCCCTGCTTCGGTCTTTCCCGCGCCCCTTCAGCGCCCCCATGTGGAAGCTTCTCCTGAAGCGTCGTCTCGCCTCCAGGACTCGGAGTTGGCGGGTCCAGGCTGGGCAACCGCTGGGTCCTGGTCCCCGCGACCTGGCCTTTGGCTCGAGGGACAGGAGGTGAAGGAGGGGGCGAGGCTCCTCAGGCCGGCAGCCTGGTCCTTGTAGGGGAGGGCAGTGGAGGAAAGTAGCCCGGAGTGCGTGACTGGCGCCACCCCCGAAGAAGGCAACTCCCGCAGTCCGTGAGGTTACCCTCC
>JAPYYM010004029.1:0-10521 GCA_028534135.1 Potos flavus
GCAGCCCACCCTACAAAGCTATCAGTCCTGCGCCTTGGGCTGCATGTCCCCCGCCCCCAGGCTGAGTGAGGGTCTGTCTGCAAATGAAAGGCACAATTGTCTTGGGAGCCTAATTCAGCGGCAAGAGTTAATCTGACTGAGCAGGCATTCACAAAGTGTGAGCCCAATCCCTGCCTTCAAGAACTTCCATAGATCTGGGGGGCGGGGTGGGGGGGGGGCGCAGAGCTGGTTGGCGCAAGAGAAGGTACGTCAACTACAACACAAGATCCAAAGTTCCTGACTGAGTACCCTGAGTACCCGAAGTACCCTGAATGACATACAAAGTCCCAGAGGAATTCAGAGAGGAAGGACTGAGTTCATGCTTCTGAAAAGGAAGCATGTGGGTAAGACACAAGCCCACAACATACTCTTCCTGAATCGGTATAAACAAGGGCTCCTCCGGAATCTGGAAGCCAGGGATTGCGGCTTAAAAGCCAGAGACCCAGACTTACCACCCAAGCCTGTTTGGTACTGTCAAGAGGTTTCTTGAAAAAAAAAAAAAAAAGACAAAACACTGAAGGCTGGGCAGGTTTCCCTTCTGAAGGGAACTGAAGAAGCGCTCTGTGTTCCCTGGGGTCTCAGGGCCTGAGCCTTGCTGTTCTCAAAAATTAACCAAAGATCAGTGAACCCCAGGCCCTTTCAACGAACTCTGTGATGATCAATTTTGAGTCAACTTGGCTAACCCATGGTACTCATTTGTTAGGTCAGACACCAATGCAGAAGTTGCTGTGAAGGTAGTTTCTAGATATGACTAACATTTAAATCAGCAGGGGCACCTGGGTGGCTCAGTGGGTTAAGCCTCTGCCTTCAGCTCAGGTCATGATCTCAGGGTCCTGGGATCGAGTCCCGCATCAGGCTCTCCGCTCGGCAGGGAGCCTGTTTTCCCCTCTCTCTCTCTCTGCCTCTCTGCCTACTTGTGATCTCTCTCTCTCTGTCAAATAAATAAATAAGATCTTAAAAAAACATTTAAATCAGCAGACCTTGAGTAGAACAGATTAGCCTCCATAAAGTGGGTGGGCCTTAGCCAAATTGTTGAAGATCTTCAGAGGAAAAGGCTGATGTGCCCCCAGAAAGAGGGAATTCTTCCTCCAGACCGCCTTTGAGCACAAGACTGCAACATCAACTCTCCTCTGGTTGGCCAGTGTGTCGGCCTTCCTTACGAAATTTGTTTTAAAGATTTTATTTATTTACTTGAGAGAGAGAGAGCAAGACAGAGAGAGAGAGCATGAGAGGGGGGTAAAGGGAGAGGGAGAAGCACTCCCCGATAATCAGGAACTCTGATGCAGGGCTCGATCCCAGGACCTCGAGATCATGACCTGAGCCAAAGGCAGATGCTTAACCAACTGAGCCACCCAGGTGCCCCCAGCTTTCCTTACAAATTACAGACTTGCCAGCTCCACACCTGTGAGAGCTAGTTCCTTAAAGATGATTGATAGATAGATAGATAGATAGATAGATAGATAGATAGAAAATTGACAGATTTTAAGGAATAAAATATATTTGTACAGATATACAGAGAGAGAGAGAGAGTATATCTATATAGAGATAGAGGGAAAGACAGAGCAAGAGAGAGAGATGCATCCAATTGGTTGTTTCTCTGGGCAACCCTAACTAGTACGAGCTCCTAGAAAGAGAACAAGGGCAAGGCAAGTCTGCAGGAAAGCTTCAGGGGGCAGGAAGGAAAGGGAGAAAACCCAGAGAGAGAGTGCGGAATCTAGTGGCTATAAGGGGCCGTCTGCCAACTACCACATCCTGAGAGATCGTATTTGGTAGATGCTAGAAAGTGCAGTAAAAGAGTCACTCTTACCCCACATAAAACTGAGTGGCTCCCCTTTCTCTGTACTTTTTAAACTGGCATTCATTGTTTTAATTATATTTAGTTTTTTCTTTTGTGTGTGGGAAAGAAATGTGAGCCATTCCATATCCGCTAGCAGTCGAACTGTCAGCTATTTTTTTCCTCAAGTTTTTATTTAAATTCTAGTTAGTTAACATATAGCATAATATTAGTTTTAGTGTATAATGGAGTGATTCAGCATTTCCACACATCCCCCGGTGCTCATCACAAGTGCTCTCCTTAATCCCCATCACCTATTCCCCCATCCCCCTACCCACCTCCCCTCTGGCCACCATCAGTTGTTTCTCTGGAGTTAAGAGTCTGTTTCTTAGCTTGCCTCTCTCTCTCTCTCTTTTTTTCCCCCTTTGCTTGTTTGTTTTGTTTCTTAAATTCCACATATGGGTGAAATCATATGGTATTTGTCTTTCTCTGACTTATGTCATTTAGCATAATACTCTCTAGCTCCATCCATGTCGTTACAAATGCTAAGATCTCATTCTTCTTTATGACTAATATTGCATTGTATATATAGAGACCGTACCTTCTTTATTCATCAGTCAATGGACACTTGGGCTCTTTCCCTAATTTGGCTGTCATAGATACTGCTGCTATGAACAGCAGGGTGCATGTATCCCTCTGAATTAGTGTTTTTATGTTCTTTGGGTAAATACCTACTAGTGCGATTGCTAGATCACAGAGTAGTTCTCTTTTCAACTTTTTGAGGAACCTCCATACTGTTTTCCACAGTGGCTGCACCAGTTTGCCTTCCCACCAATAACACACAGGGGAACCTCCCCAACACCTGTTGTTTCTTGTGGTGTTGATTTTAGCCATTCTGACAGGTGTGAGGTGAGAGTTTTGTCTTAATTTCAAAATTATTCCAAGAAGCCCCTACTTCCTTCAGAGAGGCAGCCTAGCATCGTGACCAAGAGCAAAGAAGCTGAAGCCAGCCTGGGCTCGAACTCTGTCCTGCCCCCTCCTTGCTCTACCAGACGGACTGCTCCACTTCGACGTGCCTCAGTGTCCTTATCTGTCAGATGGGATGATAACAGTACCTGCAGCAGAGAACTGCCATGAGAAGTACCCGAGTTTTAAGTGATTAATACATTTTGTGTGGTTAGAGCAGCACTTAACACAGAGTAAGTTTTATATAAACATTCATTATTATTATTCACCTAGGCCACTTTCCATTTTGTTTCTGCCTTACGTGCTCTAGGCAGAGAAACCATGAAGCCTTCACTGCCCATAAAGAGAAGCATAATTACCACAACTGTAGCCTTTGTTTATTGTTCAAATCAATGGCCCCCTATCATCCCATCAGTAAGCATTTTTCGCATAAACCCAATATATGTATATTTATTAAATATAGGAAGGGGTGCCCGGGTGGCTCAGTCGGTTGAGCGTCCGACTCTTGGTTTTAGCTCAGGTCATGATCTCATGGATCGTGGGATCGAGCCCCATGTTGGGCCCAGCACTCAGCAGGGAGTCTGCTTGAGATTCTCTGTCTCTGCCCCCTGCCCCCCCACTTCCCGCTCATACTTGCTCTCTTGTTCTCTCTCTCTCTCTCAAATAAATAAATAAAATCTTTAAAAAAAAAAGTATAGGCAGGAATTATTACCATTAGTATTTCAAAACATGATGAACACTTAGGACAGTCAACATTAGTAATGATGGAAATAAATCTGTATTTCAAATAGTTGTGATCATTTTGAACTTTCAAGGCAATTTTTGGTCAGCTTTCATTAGCTTGTCATTGTAGCAGATAGAGTAGCCCATGAAGAGGCCTTCTTAGGAACAGCCGTGTTAGTGCTGACCTTTCCTTGTTCCTTTATGGGCAACTATGGTATCTTCACTCTGGTATGTCTTTGCAAGAACCTTCTTAAAGCGTTTGTGCATTTTGTGAGATTTAATTTAAAACTAGATACTATGATCCATAAACCCGTGTAGCCAGGCAGACAGGAGTTGCCGTATGTTACAACACACCAAAAACAAATGACTGACTGAGGGTACCACTGGCCTCTGCCTTGCAATCGGGTCAAGGTGCCTCGGGTGTTGACCTGACACCTGATGTGTGACAGGCGGACAGAGAGGACCATTAGCAATCTGATATTAAATATTTGGAAAGCTTCTGCACTGGCTGTTCTCAGTTTGTCCCCAAAGATCCATGCCCAGCTCCGTGCCCCAGAGGGCTGACCGAAAAGGGCCGCATCCCACAGCCTCTATTGCCATTGGATTGGTGTGTGGTTGGGTTTGCCCAATGGGAGGTGCTAGAAGAGACCAGAGAGCAGAGCAAGAGAGAATTTGGGGGTCTTTCTTGCCCACTCCCTCCTGGCTGGCCACTTATCTCTGACAGGGGCTGTTTCCTTCCTCCATATAAACCCTCCCCATGGCTCCAGCTACCCTGGGCCGCCTCTCCAAGCCGAAGAGAAGCAATGCTCATTGTGGTTCACCTCTGGAGGCCTCAGCATCCTCTGTGTCCCCTTACCCTGCCCACACGTCTCCAAGTATTCCCTTCATTAATGTCCCTTTGCTGGAATTACATAAGGTGGTTATTTCCCATCAGAAACCACGGATAGGGTGCCTGGGTGGCTCAGTGGGTTGAACCTCTGCCTTCGGCTCGGGTCAGGATCTCAGGGTCCTGGGATCAAGCCCTGCATCGGGCTCTCTGCTCTCGGCGGGGAGCCTGCTTCCCCCTCTCTCTCTGCCTGCCTCTCTGCCTACTTGTGATCTCTCTCTCTCAGATAAATAAATAAAATCTTAAAAAAAAAAAAAAAGAAACCATGGATAACTGCTTTATTTCTTCCTCTTCAATAGAGCAGTCAATGACAATTTTCATTTTTTCCTTCCAGGACCTCACTTCAGAGACCACTGGTTTTATTGCAAAGATTGGTCTATTTATTTTAGGGGGGGAGGGGCAGAGGGAGAGGGACAGAGAGAATCTCCAGCAGGCTCCCTGTCAAGTGCGGAGCCAGACTCGGGGCCCGATCCCAGGACCCTGAGATCACAACCAGATGCTCAACTGACTGAGCCACCCAGGCGCCCCCGAGACCACCAGTTTAAACAGCTATTCTGAACATTGAGCCAAACCATTTTCCTGCCCAATATGACTATAAGCCTTAGAGTTCCCATTTCTCCCATCGCTCTTCAGGGAAAAGTTCTTGCCTGAGTCAATAAACACCTGCTGAATAGGGGAGGGCTCCCAGAATGAGCACCGGACAGACAGCCACTCAGCAGCTCTGGCCTCTGCTCGGGGGTCTATCCCACCCAGGCTGAAACTGCAGGAAGCCCCTTCAGCTCTCTGACTCGGTTTCCTCGTCTATAACATGAAGGTATATCCCCTTGTAATTTTAGGAAGTCATACAGTAGTTCAGAAGAAACTATGTTATTTGGTATTTTGTTTTCTTTTTTGTTTTTCGTCTTCAACACCATCCCCACCCTCCTCTCCAAAACAAGCACATACACACCCTCCATTGGTTAGAATGTTGCTTGAGTGAATATCCTTTAAATTTTATAAACTCCTAAGTGGGCGTGCCTGGGTGGCGCAGCCAGTGAAGCGTCTGACTCTTGGTTTCAGCTCAGGTCCTGATCTCAGGGTCCTGAGATCGAGCCCCACATCAGGGCTTGACATTCTCTCCCTCCCCCTCTGCCCTTCCTCGGTTCATGCTGTCTCTCTCTCAAATAAAATGAATAAATCCAATTTTTAAAAAGAAATAAATAAAAATAAGCTCCTAATAAGAAAGCCCAGACGTAATATCAATAATACACTGAATCCTGTGCTTTCAAATACATTATTCTTTTTTAATCATCATAGCAACCCTATAAGGTGCATGCTAGCACCATCCCACCTCACAAGGGCGGAAACTGAGAAGGCTCAGAAAAATGAAATGATCTGTCCTAGATCACACAGCGCAGTGCGCTGGAGCTAGCTCGTGAGAGCTGACCTGCGAGGGTTTGTCTCTTCCCAAGTCCACGTTCAGTGACATGTCAGTAATTTAATAGTGGCCTTAGTGAGAATATTCACACCACAGAAATCAGAAAGAGCTACAGATCTGAGCTGCTGCTGCTTCTCCTCCTCCCCCTCCTCCCCCCCCACTCCTGCTCCCCCTCCTCCCCTCCTCCTCCTCCCTCCTTTTCCTCCTCCTCCTCCTCCCCCTTCTTCTCTTCCTCCTCCTCCTCCCCCTTTTCTTCTTCCTCCTCTTCCTCCTCAGCCTCCTCCTTCTCCAGAGCTGATTCTTCAACATTTACCATCATACTCTGGCCACACAGTTACGAAACCACAGAGCTACGATTTAAGCTCAAATCTGTCTCACCCTAAACCCAGTGTGCTTTTTATGACACCAGAGCTGTCCTCCCTGCACAGCACCGAATACAGTGCCTCGGGAAAAGTCATTGTGAAATACATATTTCCTGCACCAGATACCCAGAGGTCTCCTGGATACATTTTCATTAGCCTTGCCATTCCAATGGGCTCGCTATTAGATGAAGACTTGCCTACAATAACTGAAAGAATTCTTGGCTTGTGCTAACAGCCCGGCCACTGGGAGATGGAATAGATTAGACACAGAGCACTGCTTTGTTTCCATTCCCTCATATGTGTGAGCACAATACTCTCCTCTCCTCTCCTCTCCTAGTTAGGACTATCCCCTTTTCCAGGTCTGGCTTCACAACCAGGAAATGCCTTGACATGAATGTGATTTTAACTTGAGACAAAACAAAGACGGAGAGAAACCTTGAATTTGGGCAAACCTAAAACCATGAACTTCACAGACTTAAAGACATTAAACCTGACAGAGACCTGAAGAGGTGATCTAGTCCAGCTTCTATCAACTTCCTCTAAGCATACAGCCCACCCCCGCCCCCCATTTCACTGAGGCAACTGAGACCTAGGAATGTACGGTGTATGCCCCAAAAACAATACCCTGTAACTTGATAATTACTATAACTATATTTGGAAAAACTTCCAATGACTCATTTCCAAAGATATACAATTCACAAAGTCATAGCTTCAGGTATGAGGAGGAAAGAGAATGATTCATATTAAATTTTATGGTCTGTTTCACAGAATCACTTAGGAAATAAAGTGTCTCCTAAGTTATCTCTGGAAGATTTTTTTAAGTTTAGAAACGTCCCCAGTTTTGTTGTGGTTTTTGCTCCAGCTGTATCCAGATATAATTGACATATAACATTGTTTAAGCTTAAGATGTACAACTTGATGATTTGATACACATGTATACTTGAAATGATTACCACAATAAGGCTACTTAACATTTCTATCAACTCGCATAATTACCATTTGTGAGTGCGTGTGTGTGTGCGTGCGTGTGTGTGTGTGTGTGTGTGTGTGTGTGGTAAGAATATTTACGATCTCTAAGATTCTCTAAGATTATAAAATAGAGAATCTTTAAGATTCTCTTAGCAACTTTCAAATATTTCAAAAACGGTAACTACAGTCACCATGCTATATCTAGGTCTCCAAAACTTATTCATCTTATAACTGGACGTTTGTACCCTTTGATGGACAGCTCCCCATTTTACCCCATAGCTCTGGCAACCAGAATTCTAGTCTCTGTTTCTAGAAGTTCAGCTTTTTTAGATCCCACGTATAAGTGAGATCAAACAGTATTTTTCTTTCTCTGCCTTACTTGTTTCATTTCATGTAATGCCCTTAAGTTTCACCCATATTATCACCAATGACAGGATCTCCTTTTTCATGGCTGAATAACATTCCCCCCACGGTACACACACACACATACATACCACATTTTCTTTATCCATTCATCCCCCAGTGGACATCAAGGCTGCGTCCATGCCTTGGCTACTGTGAACAATGCTGCAGGGAGGTCCCAGAACTTTGGATAAAACCCAATGCAGAGGACGAGTGGTACTGAGTATCCTGACATTCTAAGTGCAACAGGTGGGGCCAGCCACGTCACTGCAGGGCTTATGGGAAGGCTTATGGGAAGGCCTCCGGAATCAATATAAAGGAAGGAGTAAGAGAGAGGAGTTCAGCCAGGAGGGGAGGGCAGTGTTCATGGAAAGAGCCTATCCCCTCCCTTAAGTCACAGCCGGGCCTCCAGGAGAATCATTCACAAAGCCCAGGGGTTCCAGCCACCTGGAATACTGGCATTTCATTCCCCTATGGTTGGTTGCTTGGGCAACGGGCTTGCAAATGGTGCCTGGGGCTAAGGAAAAGCGCCCTGGAGAGGACAGGGGCCTGGGAGACAGAGGGGCAGCAAGGCAGCTTGCACGGTGCCCAGGGGCATGCAAGGGTGTGCGAGGTTTCCTTGGGTGGACCGGACGCTAAGAAGGTAACTGGGCTTGAGCCATCTTTCCTGCATCTCATTAAGAGGGGGCCCCTCAGGTAAGTGGCCCCAGCGGCCACTGACGGGCATGAGGACTGAAGCAAGGTCATGGGGAAGAGGTTTCGCTGGAGCCAGATCTCCATGCAGGACTCCCCAAGGGGACTTGGAAGGACTTGCTCCCACAGCCCACAGGAAAGCCAGCTTTAGAACCTGCCCCCGGGGGAACTGACCACAAACCAGTTAGCTAGAGAAGCAGCCACAACCCACGGGGAGAGGATGGATACCTCCTCTTGGACCCAGTAAGGAAGAGCCTCTGCCCCCCTCCCCGTTCCCGCCCTCCCACTCCCACCCCTCACCCAAGCTCCAGGAAAGGGGACAGCCACGAGGAAACCAGGCGGCCCCTGGAGCCCTGGTGGGACAGAGAGGAGAGCTCAGATCTGAGAGAGACACTATAAAATTAACCAGGCTGAGGCTCGCATACTGGAACGAGACTGTCAATAACCAGCAGGAGCTAGAAATTTGCAGGACTTGGCCTGAAGGTCACCAAGAGAGCCGTTCCCGTGAAGCCTTGGGAAGAGCCATATAGTATCATTGGGAGCCAATACTGAAAAAAATTTAAAAATCTTTTCATGGTGATACCGCAAACTGAGATTTCCCATTCAGCCGGTTCCAATTTACTCAACATTATTTACCTACTGTGTGTCTGGTACTAGGTCTATTAAGTGAAAAAAGGTAACTGGAGTCATCATATTTCAGGAGCCCACATATTTAAGGGGGACACTCAGACATAGGAACCAACAATTTTAATATTCCACAATCAGGTATACATGAAGTTCAGCAGAGATGCACTAATACATATTAAATAGACTTTTCTGCTTCAATTTCCTCAAGTATAAGACGGGAATGACAAGAGCACGTACCTCATAGGATGGCTGGTTGGATTAAATGAGCTATTTTATGTAGAACGGTGCTTGGCACAGTAAACTGAACACTTGTTAGTGTTCAATACTGTAGTTACAATTGTTGTTTTATGTTAAATAGCTAGGTGCTGTTCCAAGCACGCTAAATCCTTGATTATCTCAACAATTCAATGAAATAGGTATTATTTATTATTCCCACTTTACAGAGGCGAGAACTGAGGCACAGGAAGGATAAGCAGCTTGTGCAACGACACACAGTAGAACTGGGATTCAAACCGAGGCTGCCTAGATCCAGGGCCTGCACGCACAGCTCAGGGATCTAGAGCGGCCAGTTTTGCTGGGTACTTCCGGGAACACAAAGGCTAAAGTGGTTTTTTCCAAAACAGCGACCGATAAAACGTAGCCCTAAAATAACTTGCAACAAAGAGGTCTGGCTCTGCCTGAACTTTCTAAAAAACATTCGCATGAATTCTTCAATCCTATTTCAAATTAGAAAAGGCAAAAATTCATTCGGGGGGTCCAGAATCCAAGCTGGTGTGCAGATCCAAGCTCCCTAGATGGTATGACTGGAGCCCACGCTGGCGTGTCGATCCTGCAAGCCTACATCGGGCTTTTCTTGCAGAAAGCTGCGTCCTGCCCCTCGGCCAGGTGCCTTGTTTGATTTGGAAGACATGCCCTCCAAAGGGGAATTTGAGGTCCTCGAAGTAGAGCCTGGGCAAGCAATGCTTGCCCTTGGTGTTTATACAACCATCCCAGCTGCAAAACAAGGGACGCTGGCCCTCTGTAATTACAGGCTTCGTAGGCCTGTCGCTGGGCAGAGAAAACAAGGAGAATAGCTCCATCTGCCTGTGGAATCCAAGCTCTCTCTAGAAGCCCAAGAAAGCTCCCGGAAAAGGATGCAGGAAGCCCTCCCCTAGCACCAGCATTCAAAATATCCATTTTTATTAAATAAACAGAATTTGGATGCTTCTAAACTGAGCATGACTGTGGCCTTGCAAATGACATCATCATATCTGGGTAGCATTTTGTTAAATTGAGAGCTCCTTTAAGTTCCCAGCCACATGACCCCCACCCCCACCCCCCACAACGTGTTCTTTAATCCAGAATAGCAAGAGTTCAACTTGGGAAGCATAAAAAAGACACCCTCACTCATCCATACCATGTATCAGGATTCCGGATATCAAAGTCTTGCTTCTCTTTTATAGATAAATAAATTGTGAGCCGGTGTCCAGTATTCCCATGTGGGGTTGGCGGCCCCAGCTTTTCATTCTAGTTCATTTCATGAATTGCAAGATGAACATCCTTTTCATTCTTAATATCTTTGAATTCAAGCTGCATCTTAGAACCCCTGGCATCTTAGATTCAATGAAGCACAGACTCATGACTGAAACTCATGTACCCCATCAATTCTACTCGTCAATCCCTC
>JAPYYM010000403.1:0-14721 GCA_028534135.1 Potos flavus
AATCCACCGGATTTGTCCACCACCCCAGTCCCAGTCCCTGGAGCTGCCCTGCCACGCAGAAGGCACACGGTCACGTGTCGATGAGTGAGAGGGAGATGACCCCCTTCCCAGGGAGGCTCAACAGCAAGCGGGCAGTCAGTGTGGCCTCTGAACACTGCCCCCAGACCAGGTCACTCCCAGAGCACTCAACACGACCCCCTTCCCAGCACGGCCCTTCAGCCGCTCTGCCTCATCTGCACCGGCCCCGCCTGGGCCGCGAACACACCCGGACCGCCCTCACCACAGGCCCTTTGCACACGCTGCAGGCTGCAGGGCTACCTCGGATCTCCCGCGCGTTACCCAGCGGTCAGCATCTACATCACCTCCTCAGAGGACCTCCTGGCCACGCTCTCACACGTGGCTACCACCTGCTAGTAAGTCGTGAAAGGAATTGAGCAGCTTAGGGCCAGTGGGCATTTGGTGGGGGGTTTTTTGTTTTGTTTTTATGAAATAAAAAAGAAGAGAAACTATCAGAATGCCTCCCCGGCGGGGTCAGCGTTTTTCTGTGAAGCTCTCAGGTTTCGTGCTGTGGGTACATGGGTGCCCCCGGGTCTCGTGGAAAGCCTGTCCCACCTGTGGCTCCAGGCTGAGTCACCGGCCCCCTGTGCGGCCCATCGCTCTCCCGCGTGCACGTGTCTCAGGTCTTGCCCTTCTTTCACTGTGTCCCAGCGAGCTCCGTGAGCAGACCCCACGTGTCACCTCTGCCCTGACTCCCAGGACCCAGAAGCCCACCTGCAGAGTGGACGCCCGAGGGGGCCTGACAGCACTGTCCCCTCCCAGCAGGGCGGCCGCTACTCCTCCTCGCCAGGGAAGGGCAAACACGCCCCACGCGCCGTGCTGCTCCGTGGGGCCACAGCCTCGGTCCACCCGCCCGGGGCGCTGCAGGGAGCTCGGAGCCTGTCGGAGCCTCTCTGAGCAGAGACGTCTCTCTGGGCCGCCCATGAGGCCAGGGCGCCACGGCCCCAGCCGGGCATCCACGCACCCCAGAGTGTGGCCGGGAAGCACCCGCAAGCTCGCTGCTGTAGCTGTGTCGGGGGGCCGTCCACATGGGGAGCCGCTCGCCGGCAGTTCCGGCCCGTGTCCCCATCTGCCTGCGACCCCCAGCTCGGGCGGTCGGGCTCCACGTTCCCGTGTTTCTGTGCCTGTGCCCTGAGGGGATGCTCTCTGGTCTGGGCTGCTGTTCCTTCACACCTCGTTGGGTCCACGTCCCACCGATTTAACGAGCATCTCCCGATCCCTGGCAGCGGACGGGACACAGACCCACCAAGACTGAAAAGCCAGAGGGAATGCCAGACCCCACGGCCCCTGCTGCCCCATTCTCACTCTGCGCGGCGCAGACGCCTGCCCTCGTGTCTCCCGGCGGACGCGGGCGCTTCCTCCCCCGGGGGCCCAGCGCTTGGCAAGAGCAGAGTAATGAGAGAGTTCGCGCCCTGGGCGACTGGAGCCCTCGGTCTCCATAATACGAGCATCAGACGGAGGAGCGGTCAGGACATGGGGTCAGGGAGGCCGGGCCAGAGCAGGTGCTCCCGAGACCCCAGATCCACCAGGACCCGGGACTGGCGAGGGGCCGGGAGCCGGGAAGGGGCTTCCTTGGTAAAGCCTTCGGTTCTGGAGGCCACAGCGACACGGTGAAGAGAGGAAGGCCCAGCCAGCCGGCCGCGGGGCAGTCCCTGCGGGACAACAGGACGGGCCCAGGGCCGGAGCTGGCTCGGGAAGAGGCTGCCCCCGGACTCAGCACAGCCTTCACCTCCTGCTTTCCTTGGGGTCGCGCTGCCCGCTCCCGACGTCCACAGGGAGGCGCGTAGCGAGGAGTCAGGCCGAGGGGCCGGGGGAGAGCACGCGGGGTCAGGCCGGGGGGAGAGCACTGCGGGCAGCGGGCACGGCCCCGCCCCCCAAACAGGTCCAGACCCCACAGTCTCCGTGGGACCAGACACACGTCCTCCCGTAAGTGAGAGAGACGCGTGGCCTTGCCCGGCCGCAGGTCAGGGCCGCGAGCACTCGCCCGCCCAGTCCTCAGACCGCCCGAGGACGGCTCACTCGTCCTCTCCGCGCAGAGAAGGCAGGGCCCCCGCCCGCTGTGCCAGGAGCGGCAGAGCAGAGAGCGGCCAGAGCACATCTCCGCTCTCCCCTCTGGGGACAAAGTCTCCGGCTTTGAGCCCCGAGAGGCCCGCGGCCAGGCCGGCACACACGGCCACAGCCCCCCGATCCCAGAGGCCGGGCCAGGGCCAGTGTGCCCGGACGGTGGAGAAGCAGGTACCCAGATAAAAACAAAGGTGGCTGATGCCACTGGACGCCACGCGTGTGCCCCCGGCGGGGGAGCCCGCACCCTGGAGGGGACCCGGAGAAGACGCGGAAGGGAGGGCCGGAGTGCTCGCAGAGACGGCGGGTGCGGCTCCCGGGGGCTCGCTCAGACGAGGACCTCGCGTGGTGTGGGGAGGTTTTTACTTCCTCTGCGGCCCAGGCTAGAGAGAGCGTTACCGCGCGGGGGAACCTGAGGGCGAGGGGCTCTGGGGCAGCGGCAGGTGGGGCCTCCCGGCCCAGGGACTGCGACTGCCCTGCTCAGCGCGCCCCTCCTCTGGAGCCCCCCCACCCGACCTGGGACCCGCGAGCCTGGGGTCTGGCCTGGGCTCGGGAAAGCCTCTGGCTCCTCGCACCTCGGATCTGGGCCTGGAGACCCCGCAGGAGAGGCCTCTGGGGGGCGGGGGCGGGGGGTCTGGGGGGCACACGGGCAGGCGCCCCGGGGCATCCGTGAGCAAGCTCCGCCCCTCCCCTGCTCGGCTCACCTGCCCCAGTGCACGGCCCCCATGCAGCTACGTCTGGAAGGACCCTCCCCTCCCGGTTTTGCCAAGGATGCTCGTTCTTGAGGGGCCGGGTGGGTCGGAGAGCCGAGCCCGCTCCGCGTGGGCCCCTCAGCCCCAGCCCCACGTGCCCGCCTCGTGCCCACTCTCCGTGTGAGAACCCCTGTGATGTCTCAGCTGCCGCTCCTGGGCGGCTGCTGGATCAGATACCGTGGGATTTTCAACAAACAAGGAAAGATGGCCACGACGGGCGTGGGGGAGGCCCGGCGCAGCGAGCGGGGTCTGTGCCGTGGAGACAGCAGGGCCCCAGGGCCCGTGCTGCAGACGTCTGGCCCCTCCTCGGGACGGTCCCTCCTCCTGGCAAAGCCCGCAGCCGGGGCCAGTGGCGGTCAGCTCTCCTGGGAAGGGGGCCCCGTGGGAGGGAGAGGCCCCCAGCCGTGCCAGCAGCTCATGAATGGAACACAAACGAGGACAGTTGTAGATGGTGACAGAGTCTGTGCGAAGAGCCTTGCGGTCTGCCCGGGGGTCCTGGACCTCTGAGCGAGCAGGACCTCCCTGCCCGGCTCCTCTCCTGTTCCCGGGGGGAACGTGGGTCTGGTGTTCTTGCCGGAGGCCCAGCCTCCTCCTCCTCTCCGCTCCCTGCCCCTCGTGCCCCGAGCTTGGTGGGTCAGCGCCGGTGCACACAGCCATGCCCAGGGAGCCTCGCACTTCCTCCCTGGCCAGCCGTCGCCGGGCTGCTCGGGGAGGGAATCGGCGCCAGCCCCCCGGGCTCAGAACGTCTCCCGTTTATCCGCATTCTTTGTCTTGGGCATTGTGGGCCCCTGTCCTCACGTTCTGCGTGTGCTCTGTAGCCCAGCTTCTGGGGAGCTGGGTCCCCGGATCTCCAGGGAACGTCGTGGTGCTCCTGCAGCTGCGCCCACGCTCAGCCCGGCCGGGGCCCTGCAGCCGCTCGGCCCCGATTCCCACCAGGTCACGGTCAGACACCCCCGGCCCGGGCTCCTGCTGCTGGGAGGTCAGGGATCAGGCAGAAGGTGCTGGGACGGGGTCATCTGACACGTGCTCCACTCTCCTCAGATGCTCCCCAAGGGGCAGAGTCTGCCCGGTGTCGGCATCTCTAACCAGACGTTTCCAAACGTTCGCCCTGCCCCTCCACGGATTTGCGAGATCAGCATTTACGTGGAGAGCGGGAACGCAAACCAGAGCCGGGGTCAGCCGGGGCGGGCCGGCCTCCACCCTGTGCTCGGGCACTCCCGCTGAGGTCCGCTCCGTTTCCTGGAGACCGGGCCTGGCCCGGTCGGTCCTGGGGCCGCTTGCCGGCTGGCGGGAAGTCTCGCATCCTGTCCTCCCTTCCTGCCCAGTAAACGCATCTGCTCCGCGGGAGGGCGGGCCTGTCGAGGTGCCTGGGGGGCCTCCCAGCAGGGCGGGGGCTGGCCAAGTCCGGGCATCCAGGCCCCTGCCCCCTGCTCACATAGCGTCACACGGCGGCCTCCGTCTCAGCCCGGCCGATGCCGCGGGGGCTTTCCCGGGGGCGACAAATCCCTTGGCTCAGCAAGGGAGGTTGGGTGGTGTCCTCGGCGTCGGAGCCTGCCCGCCGGAGCGCCCTGCGCCCTCACACCCTCCGCCCACACCCCTGCATGCCCTCGCCTCCTCCCGCATGGGACCGTGCGTGCGGGGGCGGGGGGCTGGCCATGGGCGTGTTTGTGCTCACACCCAAGTGTCTCAGAAAAGAGGAACAGTTGCCGTTTCGACGTGCATTGTGGTGTCCACACACACTGGAAATTCACGGTCGCACTTTTAGGTTTCGAGGGGCTGCTGGTTCACGCACAGCAGGCGAGAATGTAGTTAGTGATTCACACAGTGAGGGCCACACGGCGCGGGCCACCCGGTCAGCGTTCATGAGGACGGCGGGGTGGCCATTTCTAAAGCCCGCGGGTGGGAAGCCGGGCACGCGGGCGACGGCCTTCTCTCGAGAAGGGAACAGACCGCCGTCCGCCCGGCGCCCGCCGTGGTGTGTGCGTGTCACCCAGATGCTGCGCGGCTGGAAGGCAGCAGTGTGTTTGGGAAACAGGATTTTCCACGACCGTGAATCTCAGCAGCAGCTACAGAAACGCTTCCCAAGACCAACAGCGTCAGGAGTTTCGGACTTTTTGCTCCAGGACAGAGCCTGATTACCAGACGGGACCAGGAGGATTTGGACCCCTCCCACCGCCAGCGTCCCAACGGACGGGTCCTGTCCCTCCCCCAGCGCAGAGAGCCCACCCCATGGTTACCCCTAAATGTCGGGCTGTGCTTCTCGCCTGTCGGGAAGCAAGGTCACTGTTCTGAGTGGGACCAGGAGCGCTGGGTCTACGTGGGCCCTGTGGGTTCCTGGCCCCCAGCTTTCTTCCTGCTGATGAGACCGTGGTCTCCACGTGCTTGGCTGCCGCAAGGAGCGCCACGGGCTGGCCGCTTAAACGACAGCGTCTGTTTCTCACCGTCTGGAAGCCAGCAGGTCAAGGTCAGGGGGACGGCACGGTGGGTTCTGGGGAGAGCCCGCTGCCTGGCTTGCAGACCCTGCCTTCTTGCTGGTCCCCTGAGGAGGAGGGACGGAATGTCTCTGGGAAACCTTCCAAGGACGTGGATCCCGTCAGGGCCACCCTCTGACCTCACGTAAGAGGCCAGAGACTGACGTCCGGGCCCTCAAATTCACATGTTTAGGCCCTGACCCCACGGGGATGGCGTTTGAGGTAGGGCAGGGGGAGGCGATTAGGCCACGAGGGGGGACCCTCAGGAACGAGGTCAGCGTCCTTATAAAGGGGCCCGGAGGGATGACCCTGTGAGGATCCAGCGAGAAGGTGGTCGACCGTGGTGCCGGGAGGGGTCCCGCAGACTCCGACTCGGCCGGCACCCGCCCCGGGCACCTGGTACCAGGGAAGGGAACTCCTCCGAGCACTCGGCATCGTGCTGTAGTGGCCGGAAGGGACGACGCCGGCGGATCTCCCGACACCGTTGCGCTGGGGCCGGGGGGTGAGGCGGACACGATTCAGTCTGCAGAAGCCATGCAGACACTTCCTTCCGGCCTCTTCTCTGGCTACACCACGCCCTTCTGGCCCTCGCCGGGGCCCCGAGGAGGGCGGGGCGCACAGACCGCCCCGGTCGCGCTGCGGAGCGGGTTTCCAGGGCCACGGAGCCCGGCGCTGGCTCCCTCCCGACTGCCTCCACGGGTCTCGCACGTCCACGTGGGGGATGCAGCGTGGGTCACGGTGGGGACCCGACGCCGGAGGAACCCGACTGAGGCTGCCTGAGCGGAGCCCGGTCGTCCCTGCTGGACCCCGGATTCCGTTGCTCCTGCTGTGTGCCGTCCCCTGCCCCGGGCCCTGCACGCCAGGCTTGGCCCCACAGCCACGCGCCCCCACGTCCCCGACGGCCGAGGACAAGCCCGGGAACGCCCACGTTAGGGGACCGGAAGGCCCTACAGTGCCATCCCTTCCCTCGCTCGGCGGCATTGGCTGGGGGCTTGGGAGAAACCCCGTCCGGGGATCCGGTCTGCACAGTATTTGGTGTGGGGCAGGTCCTACGCGCGTCGGCCAGACCTCAGCTAAGCTGGTCTCGGGATGAAGGTCAGCACCCGGCAGGGGCACCGGGAACGAGTCCCTGAGAACAAGAGGCTCTTCCCCAGAGTTCGGCCAGGATACCACTGCTGTTGCTAAAACCAGGCTCATCATCCGTGGAGCATAGATCTGTGGGGCTCTGTCCGGGCCCACGCGGCCTCTGGCAGGTGTCCCGCCGGGAGCCGAGCCGAGAGCCTGCCTAGGTGAGCTCGTCTCTCACCCAGGACGAGGAGCCCCACAGGCTTGTCTGGGGGAAACCTGTCCCTGTGCTAGAGGGGGAAGGAGAGGACAGTGTGCACAGACGTGCACAGGGCGGGGGCAACGGGGGGCCGAGCCTGGCCCGACCTCGCAGGTCCTCACCTGGCGACACAGGAGGAGGGCCCACTCAGGACCGTCCTATCACAGACGGCTCCTCTACCCCGAATTCCCATCAGACCTGAGACGGACCAGGAGCCCCACGAACACGACTTCGGGGACCTGGGACGCCGCCCCCGCCGGGCCTGGTCGGCAGGCTCTCTGCTTCCGGCTGTGTCCTCAGAAGGGCCCAGCCCAGTGGAGCCTCCTGTCCCCACGCGGCGAGGGCAGCAAAGCTCTGCAAGCACAGGATTGATACTTCGGTTTTTTAAATGCATCTGAAGTGGGAACTTGTGATTTTAAGAAAACACTGAGGGGTTGGCTAATTAAACTTTAATCGTGTTTGAATATTTGAGGCAGAACAGGTGGTGATGTCTAGCAACGTTTTTTATTGTCACAACAGGGAGTGTTGCTGGTCCGGTGGGGGCCCGGTGGTGGTGGTGGTGGGGGCCCGGGGGGGGCTAACGACCGCGCAGGGGGCAGACGGCCCCCACGGCAGACGACTATCCACTCAGAACCTCGACAGGGCTGTGGTGGAAAAACTCTAATTTAAGGAATTGGCCTTATTAAATCAAACAGTTTATGAATATTGTTTAATTACTTAGGAGTGTTTTATGGGATTTAGACGTCTTCCCTGTAAGAGTTTGCACTGTCCGAGAAAACCGGATATGTCAAATTTGTAATGACAGTCTGGGATGCGACCTCTGGAGAGAGGCAGCCAATGAAAATAAAACATCGATTTGAACTTCGTCTACAAAATTCATAGCCGAATATTAAGCAACGAGCCAGAGAAAAAGAGTACCCTTCATTTTAATATGAAATTACTGTATTCACAAATAAATTAGAACGTGTCAGTTGCACTTACAGGTTTAAGAAAAGTCTTTTAAAAGTCACACTGTTGGGGCGCCCGGCCGGCTCAGTCTGGGGAGCACGTGACTCTTGATCTCAGGGTCATGAGTTGGAGCCCCACGTCGAGCATAGCGTTTACTTAAATAAAAACTTAAAGAAACAAATAAAGGAAAAATAAAAGTCACACTGTGGATGAATTAAGCATCCAGTAAACACACGAGATGCCCCCGTGAGACACCCAAGAGGGCGGCCTCAGTTCCCCGGAAACACTCGCGGGTCCTGTGAAGGTTAAGTAAGGAAACGGCTGACGCTGGAGTATACGGCAGGTGCCCACTGGGTGTTCCCCCCTGACTCCCTGACTGCAGGACGCCTGAGGGGGCAGCAGCACCCACGGGGGCTGGGATAGGGACCCAGGGGTGCAGGAGGACGTCCCGAGGGCCACGCAGGGCACTAGACGTGGGGACTCCCGCCGAGACGCTGCTTCAACCCAGAAACAGGTGTCGCTGTCCTGATTCAGGGTTCGGGACAGGAAGGCCACGGACCTCGTCCCGAGTCACACAGCCTGTTAGAAGTAGCCAGCTCACAGGCGAGATCCGGCTCCACCCCCAAATACCTTCCGGGTGCCCGGCTGTGTAGGGGGGAAGGCCAAAGGTCAGCCGCGCCGGCTCTCTCGGGCAGAATCCCCTCGAAGGTGACATTCCCTGTGACTCGTTTCCAACCAACAGAATTTGGCCACGGGAAGGGCTATCCTCTGTGACCATGTTAGGTACGGCTGTCACATCTACCCTGCTAAGGCACTCTCCTCCATGCTGATTTTCACCAAAGCGCCAAGCTGGGGAGGTCTCCTGAGGCAGGAACCGAGGGCAGCCCGTGGCCAGCAACCAGCAGGAGCCTGAGGCCCTTGCCTCGTACCCCCCCCAGCACCCACATCCTGCCGAGAGCCCCCCGAGCTGCCAGAGGAGAGCCCGGGCCTTGGCGGTGGCCTCACAGGTGGCCCAGCTGAGCCGCCACCTGACCCACAGGCCCCACGAGACAAGGATGCGTGCGTTCTCAGCCCGAGTTCTGGGATGGTAGTGAGCCATGGATAGCTAGCCCAGCGCCGACAGGGATGGCGCCCTCCATGAATTCCAAAAGTGTCCTGGTGTCATTGGGCCAAACAACTGACTTCCTGAAAAGACAGCGTTTTGAAAGAGACTCATTGGAGCATCAAAGTTTATAAATGTTTATGTAAGATAATCTCACGACTTCAGCCATTTTGGCTGAACGATGACTTCGAGCACCTGCGACAGGCGATAGGGCTGCATGTTCTAGAGAAGTGTGCCGGGTGTGTGTGCACACACGTGTATCTGTGTGCACGTGTGTATGTGGTGGTGGACGTGATTGCATGTGTGTGGTTGAGTGTCATCGTGTGTGTGGGGATGCATGTGAGTGTGCCTGGGTGTGACAGTGATGCGTGCGTGTGAGTGTGTGTGAGCGTGTGGAGGAGGCAGGAGCCAGGAGGGTGGGACTGGGTGTGAGGGGAGCGCACTGAAGGGCTCGCTGTAGCCGCCAGGCACGGTTCTCCCAAGCTGGGGGGAGAGTTTGGTGCGGACCACGGGAGGGCAGTGGGAGACGCAATTAGTGGGAAATAGTCCGTGTCTGGCGGGCAGTGACAACAAAGCCGTGAGTGGCGTGTTGTGTCCTGGCCCGTGACAGACACAGCAGCTGTAGGTACAGGGAGCAGGTCCAGATTCGGGGGAGCTGGCAGGGCACCAGTTCCCAGACAAGGATCCTGGGGTCCTGACTGGACTCAGCCTTCACGTCAAATCTCAGAGTTTTGGTCGGACGAAGGGGACCCGCGGGTTCCTCCTGCTGACGGAGCCGACACGGTGGACACGAGAAATGCCCGACTCACTGCGACGGGGAAACGTGAGGTTTATCCCTGACCCCCCACCGGGAGAGTAAGCAGATGCAGTCCTGCCTCCCCCCTTCCATGAGGCTGCTCCCAAGCAGGAGGCCTGGGCTCTAGAGGACAATGGCGGCCCCTGCAAGTGGGTTGAAGATGCAGAAGCCGCAGCGAGGAGCACAGGCACTGAAGCCAGAGAGAGCTGGGTTTGCAGCCCCTCTCTGCTATAGGATGGCTCTTCTTTCTGCTTTCTCATATGTGCAATTAAAATCTATCCCAAAGGAATGGATGGTTGGAGAGTAATATGCATAACTACCCTCATACGGAGCCAGACTCACAGCTAGCTCCGAAGGCTGCTGGCCCCGGCAGGATCCCTACAGCCCTTTCCCAGAGCCCTGGTCCCACCCCGGGCATTTCCCCGTCAGGCCAGTTCAGCCCTTGATCCTCTGAGAGGCCGCACAGGTACTTCAGGGAGCTTGGGGTCTGAGAATCCTCTAACAGGGAGCAGCTGCGTGCAACAGGAGGCCAGGCAGAAAGCCTGTGGGTCCTGTGGTCAGACCGAGCTGCCCTCTGATCCCAGCTCCCTCACCTCCCAGCTGTGCAACCAGCCAGCAGGGCTCCTGACTCTGTGATCCAGGTCCTCAGACCGTAGGATCGTGGCAGCAGCAGTTTGAGAGAGACGGGATCACACAGGACTGCTTGCCTTCAATTCCACTCCTCACCTACTAGTTACACACTTCTGGTGAAGTCACTCGGCCTATCTAAATTCAAGTGCCAGTATCTAAAATGGAAACAATATACAAAATTTTTGCCATAGAGTTGCAGGAGGATTGGATGATATAGTGCATGTGATGTTCTCAACATGGAACCTCATTTAAATGCTCAAAACTCTTAGCCTTTATGATGGCAATGATGCGATGATGCTGATGGTGGTGATGATGGTGGTGATGGTGGTGATGATGATGATGATGGTGATGATGGTGATGATGGTGGTGATGATGATGATAGTGATGGTGATGATGGTGATGGTGGTGGTGATGATGATGATAGTGATGGTGATGATGGTGATGGTGGTGGTGATGGTGATGGTGGTCATGGTGATGATGGTGGTGATGGTGGTGATGATGGTGGTGATGGTGGTTATGATGGCGATGATGATGATGGTGATGGTGGTGATGGTGATGATGGTGGTGATGGTGGTGATGATGGTGGTGATGGTGGTGATGATGGTGGTGATGATGGTGGTGATGGTGGTGATGGTGATGGTGATGGTGGTGATGGTGGTGATGGTGGTGATGGTGATGATGGTGGTGATGGTGGTGATGGTGGTGGTGATGATGGTGGTGATGGTGGTGATGATGGTGATGGTGATGATGGTGATGGTGGTGGTGATGGTGGTGATGGTGGTGATGATGGTGATGGTGATGTTGATGGTGATGGTGACGGTGATGATAGTGGTGATAGTGGTGATGATGGTGGTGATGGTGGTGATGGTGATGGCGGTGATGGTGGTGATGGTGATGATGGTGGTGATGATGGTGATGCTGATGGTGGTGATGGTGGTGATGGTGGTAATGGTAATGGTGGTGGTGATGGTGATGGTGGTGATGGTGTTGATGGTGATGATGGTGGTGATGATGGTGATGGTGGTGATGGTGGTAATCATGATGGTGGTAATGGTGATGGTGGTGGTGATGGTGATGGTGGTGGTGATGGTGATGGTGGTGGTGATGGTGATGGTGATGGTGGTGATGGTGGTGATGATGGTGATGATGGTGATGATGGTGGTGATGGTGATGGTGGTGATGGTGGTGGTGGTAATGGTGATGGTGGTGGTGATGGTGATGCTGATGAGGACAACATAAGCTCTTTTATTTTATATCTTATTATTTTTTCAACATAAACTTTTAATTAGTCTCCTTTGCCAGCTCCTCCCTTCTTTCCAGCTGCCAGAGCTGGTAGCACTCTGGAGCCCTCACATCTTGTGGGCTTCCCTCTAGTGCCCCTGTGAGCCTGCCCCCAAGGAGAGTCATGTGCGTGTGTTTGTCCCAAACCAGTCTATGCCTGTGAGAACTGTGTGAGTTTCTTATTTTGTGTGACACACAGGAGACAGTAAATATTTTTTGAGTTAACAAGTTACACAAAACATTGTTATATGTACGGAAAGAAAAAAGACTTGTTTCTATGAGAGCTAACACAGATGTATTTAGAATGACCTTTTAAAAGTGCATGTGTCAGAAATGTCGGATCCGATGTGGGAGGGGGGCCACAAGCCGAGGGGCCCCGGCTCAGGCGCGGCCCAGGCCCTCAACAGCCTATAATCCCGGCCGAGGCCCGATGACGGGGGTCTGTGTGTGGAAAACGACGTGAGGCTCCAGTAACAACAGAAAACGTGCTGACCCTATCTTGACAGCTTTGAACATAAGGATTTCTGTTTTCAGAGAAAGCGTTACACGATGTGTGTGACTTTCCTTCAAACCTCAACGAGCTTGTTGAGGCAGCAGGACAACTGAGGAGCCCCCGTCGTGCCGGAGAAGCGGCTTCCTCCCCCACATTCACTGACCAGAATCAAGCCCCAGCCAAGCACGCGGGCCGTCCCGGGAGCCACTCCCGGGTCGCCCCCTGGGGCCGAGCACAGTGGCGCGGATGCTGAGCAGAGCTGCCACAGGGCGAGAGCAATTTCCTGACCCCCGCCCCGCGGGGCCAACACCGTGTCCTGGGGGCGCCTTCGAGCCATGTGTCCGGGACACTTCCTCTTTGCTGAGTCTCTGGAAAGTACTTTCTTCCTCCTTCCCAGGCGGCCGATTCTGGGAATGGGCCCTGCAGGGGAGGAGCGGCTGCCTGACCAGTGACCCTTGGGAACAGATTAAACAAATGTGTACAAGCCAGCCGTAAAATAAACTTCCTGGGCTCTGGCGGAGCCTCCCCTCCCTCGCCTCCCCCTCCCGCCCCTGTGGCACCCCGGGGCACTGTCACCGCCTACGATGGGCCCACTCGCCCGGCGCAGGCTCCAGGCCGCCGGCTTGCCGCGATCCTCGCCGGGCCACTGTGCCTAGAGGGCTCGTACGGCGGCCTGTGGGGCCCCGGGGCTCCGTCACCTCCCCAGACCCGCCTGTCCTGCTCCCTAGCGGGACGTCTGCCCCCTTCTCGTAGGGCTTGTCTGAGCGGGACGTGGCCCACACCGGCGGGGCATGCAGCCTCGGTGCCAGGAGCCCGCTGTCCCGGCGCCCGCTCACCACGCGGGGCTCGACCGCACCGCGTTTCAGGGGCTCTCGCAGAATGGGCTTCGGGGTCCCCAGAGCTGCTCCCGCCACGGAGGCTCCCTGTCCCCCAGTGCTGCCGGGAACCCGCCACATCTGTTCGGCGCCTGGGCCTGGGGGCCGCCGGGACCCTGCTAAGTGCTTCCTGTGGATTTCTCGGGGCAACTCTCAGTCCAGGCCTCAGAGAGAAACAATGTGCCTCAATTTATCATAGGTTGACGAAGGCAAGGAGGGGCACATTTGGGGTTCGGCCCCAGCTGGCATCACAACCATCAGCAGATGAAACAAGAAGTGACAAATGCCTCGTCTTTCGGATTTATTTGTTTCTTTGTTTGCTTGTTTTTAGTTGAGGTATAATTAACATAGAGCATATTAACTTCAGGTGTGTAGTATGATTCAGTATTTGTATGTATTGAGAAGCGATCACCCCGTTAAGCCCCGTTAACATGGACGCCCCATCTTCGAGCTGTGGCGAATTCCCCACTGGTCTTAGCGGTGCATGTTGTGGCAGACTTCCGTAATTCAGGAGGGGTTTGGACGGCTCAGGCCTGACTCTGGGGAGACGGAGTCCATCCAAGAATGCCCCGACGGGCTGCCTGTGAGCATTGCTGTGACGACCCCGGGCCTCCCTGCTCTCCAGGCTCCCTCCTCCCTCCTCCCTCTGATGTGGGGGAGCGTTCCCAGGACGGGGGTCTGTCACGGGTCTGCACAGCTGACATCACAGCAGAGGACCCAGGCGGAGGACCCATGATCCGTGAAATTAGATGCTCTCGTCTGCGGGCCCTGTGCCCCGACTGCAGTGGGGTCCTCTTCCCAGGGTCAGGAGGGGATGCGGGCCGCGGAGGCCGGGCGTGTCCCTTCAGTTTCCCGCCTGACGCTCCCCCTGCGTGGGACACTCCCAGCTCAGGACATCACGCCGCACATGTGTAAAGTCTGTGTGCGAGGGCAGGCCCAGCGTGGGCGTCTGTGCACACTCGTGCTCTCAACACGTGTTTGTTAAACCCCCAGATTCACGGAAGACGTCAGGGCTCCTGTGACGGGAGCGGTCCTTCCCCCAGTAGGACGACCCCCGAGACACACCCGTTGTGGACGGCTTCGCGGATGGCCTCCCTTGGCAGCTCCGTGTGTGAGGCATACAGTTGGCAGCGGCCTGTGGGGATGAGGAAGAGATGGTCCCCGTCCGGCAAGTGTGCCCCAGAGGTCACCGCGAGCGGCAACCCCCACCCGCATTTACCACAAAGTGTGGTTCGTGACGCTGAGCAGATTTCCTTTTGAAGCAGCGGACACACTCCTTCTGGAAGGCTGGGCACAGCTCTGCCCGGCACCCACGGAGCCCGGCTGTCCACGGCACGCACGGCAGCAAACCTTCGTGTGTGGCGTTTGCCATCGGGGTTCAGAGGGCAGTTGCCACGTCCGTCCGTACAGGTGGCTCCTGCAGACTGGAGCGCGGTCTCTGAAGACAGCCGCCCGCCTGGTGACAAAAGCTGGAAGCGGAGTCCCTGATGGGAACAAGCAGAGAAGCTTCCTTCCATCGAGGCTCCGCTAAGTTATTCCAGGAAGGGCTGTTTTCAGGTCTGCCCACATGTTGCAACATTCTTCCTCGACTTCATGTCAAATGGTTCCCTTTCTGGATCTTATGGACCAATGAAGATGTAAATGATGTTTCAAAGGGTTTTGTTGGCCCTGACTTGGTCTTAGTAAGCGGGGAATTCCAACAGTAAGAACAGAAATGTTTACCTTGCATTCAATGTTGAAGTCCCAAAGCCAAACTTACGATTTTAAAATCCCAAGTTCATTCTCTTCCTAACCCAGGAAATGATGCAATTCAGTTCAAAACAACAAATATTGAGCTTGCCCTGCCTTCGAGACGCGGCTGCCATGGGGCGGGGGGTGCACGCCCGCAGACACACCCCCACACCGGTGGGCTCGACAGGCGCGAGGAAGCA
>JAPYYM010004030.1:0-10519 GCA_028534135.1 Potos flavus
GGTCCATATATACAATGGAATATTATGCCTCCATCAGAAAGGATGAATACCCAACTTTTGTATCAACAGGGACGGGACTGGAAGAGATTATGCTGAGTGAAATAAGTCAAGCAGAGAGAGTCAATTATCATATGGTCTCACTTATGTGTGGAGCATAAAGAAAAACATGGAGGACATTGGGAGAAGGAAAGGAAAGGTGAATTGGAGCAAATCGGAGTGGGAGATGAACCATGAGAGACTGTGGACTCTGAGCAACAAACTGAAGGTTTTGGAGGGGAAGGGGTGGGGGGTTGGGTGAGCCTGGTGGTGGGTATTGAGGAGGGCACATATTGTATGGAGCCCTGGGTGTGGTGCATGAACAATGAATCTTGGAACACTGAAAAAATAGAATTAAATTAAAAAAAATAAATTCCATATATGAGTGAAATTTAAAAAAAAAATTAAATCAAAACGAAACAAAAGAATGGATATGAAGTATCTGTAGAGAGAGATGCTGACCTACAATAGCTTTTAAATGATGTATATTTAATGAATGAATGAATACTGGTAGGTTTCATCTGATTGACAGAGCAGGATGATGGAGAGAAAATATTCTGTAGAGACTGAGTAAGAGTGCAGAGAGAGGAAAGCACTTGCTTTTAAGAGAACCATGGTGACCCTCCGCCTGCAATAATTCATTTCTCTCTGCCTGGCTCACCCAAAGCTGCTCTCCTCTGATTCACCAAGATCTGTGGTGGGTCTACTCAACACTCGTGATCATTTTATCCTTACAACAAGCAGCTCCAGCCTAGTGCAAATATGACATTTATGTCCACATTGAATGTGCATAAAATGTCATCCTACCCTCAGCCCAGCATAGCCGCTTCCAATAATATCATGTTTTAAGGGACGATGACAAATGTGGGAGAAATCGCCCAGTGGCCTTTACTAAGATAACAAAATTGTAAAGTCTGGATTAAATCCCAGGATGGGCGTTCTGACTTCGGGGGGGCCCGTTAACTTTGATTAAGCAGCCAGTGTGTGGCTTCTTTGGAGGGGCTGTGGGGAGGGGGCTGGGGTTCACCTACATCTTTTGTACCCTTCATGCCATCTACATCATCACCGCAGAGCAGAAAATCGTGAATCATGTCCTGAGAGCTCTTTTTAATAAGGCTGACAGCAAGGCCACAGGCTACAGGGAAGGCACATTTGTTTCGTGAGATGTCACATCTGAGCGTTGCTCGGGCACATAACCCTGAATGCCTGGGTCTCGATCCTGGTCTGCCACTCGGTAGCTGTGTCTCCTTGGACAAGTTTTCCTGATTCTCATGCCTCAGTTTCTCCATCTGTTAAATGTCAACATTAATCCCATCTGTGTGCCTACTAATTGTGAGGATTAAAAATGATGACCTCTATAAAACACTGCTTCTTTGTTGGAGCTGCGGTAACAAAACACCGGGGACCTGGGGTGGGGGGCTGGGAGGCTTAAACAAGAAATTTTAAGATGCTCTCAGGTCTAGAGGCTGAAGTCCGAGATCCAGTTGACAACAGACTCAGTGTCTGGTGAGTGTCTACTTTCCGGTTCATAGATAGCGGTCTTCTCACGGTGTCCCCACGTGGTGGAAAGGGTGAGGGGCTTGCTGGGGCCTCTTTTATAAGGGCATGAATCCCATTCACAAGGGCCCCACCCTTATGACCTAATTACCCCCTAGAAGCCCCACCTCCAAACATCATCCTACTGGGGGTGAGGTCTGAACATACGGATGTCGGAGGGGCACAAACACGGAGTCACAGCACCACAGCGCGTCAGAACCGTCCTTCATACCTGTATATGCGCAACAAAGACTATAGGGCAATAAAAGTAAGCTCCTCCTACAGCATACTCTATGCACCGCCCAACCCCCAGCAGGAGCCAAGCAATCTTTCATTGCATGGATGCTGAATGAATTATCACTGCCTTCTTAGCTTCTGTTTCCGCACTGGTAAAAGGGAGTAGTAATATTAACCCCCAAGACTGTCAGAAAGAGGAAAGAATATGGCAGATACCAAATAACTGGGGGATTATGCAATGAACTTTAAAAGCCCCACTCACTGAACTAAAAATGAAATCAGGGAGACCTGCCACTCGATCATTTTAGAGCCTGCTGGATTCGCTATTGAAAATGCAAGTTTATTGACTTTCTAAGTAACAGAACTTGCATTTTGTTTTTTTCTTTTCTTTTTTTTAATTTAAATTCAATGAGCCGACATAAAGAACATCATTAGTTTCAGATGTGGTGCTCAATAATTTATCAGTTGTGTATAACTTGCATTTTAAACTGTGACACAAGATTGTTTGTTCATTTGCTATTGTTTATTTCTCCCTGGAAGGGGATGATGCCTACCTTGTGGGATCATTATACAGAGTAAGTGAATTAACGCGAGAGAAGCCAGGCAAGTAGGAGATGCTCTGCATCTGACAGTCTCTCCTTCCCAAAACAAATAAAACGTCTACCAGGGAATCACAGCTGTCAATCTCCATCTCCCTCCTTCCCCTAACTGAGCCCCACAAGCAAGGGACACAAGGTCTCCCGCTTCTCCCTGGTCCCTCCTGGTGTCCCCCTGTGGTTTGAGCTCTGTCTCTGAAGGGGAGGTAATTCTTCTGGTCATCCCACTATTGACTAGGCCACTTCTGGTGGGCAGCGAAGCTTATCTTTCCACGGGGCAGCCCTATTTCCAGAAAGCTGAAGTTGAAGGAAGCGCTCTCTCTTTCTCTCTCAACCAGAATTACAAATATTCTCCATTAACATTGGACAAGAAAAGCCTTATCTTCTTAATTTCTTATAACAGACACAGGGAAGAGGTCTGAAGAGTAATGGTCATTTGTAGAAAGGAGATTAATGGGCAAATAAGTTTCCTGGGGTTGGAAAATGAAAATGGATTTCTTTACTGCAGGACTTCTCAGAGCCTTTGGCATGTCATTATTTACATAGCTCCCCAGGAATGGGGATATAAGAAGTACTTCTAAAACTTACTTGACCAGGAAAACCTCTGGGTAGAATACACTTTTGCACACCGTGGTGCAACAGTGTTCCAAGGAACAGATATAAGAATGTATTAAATGCCCATTTATCTACTGTTGAGTGCCTCTCGTGCCTCCAATTGGGCTGGGGAACTCCATGACAGTGAACTCCACACCTGGTCCCTGCCTTCATGAAGCCTGAGGTCCAGTCAGGGCATGACTGATACGTCAATAAACCCACAAGTGACGTTCATGACACACACCATTAAGGATGCAGAGTGTTTGCACTTCAGGCTTAGTTTGAGGCAAGGGCAGGACAAGTACGGTCTCCATGGAAATGAAGTATTTGTGATCTGGATGAAAGGCTGGCTGAGTTGTGAATGTGCAAAGGTGGGGGAGTAAAGAACAGCATGGACCAGGGTGAGAAGCCTGGAGAACATGGGGTCCAGGTTGTTGCACACCATGAGGAGGGGCAAGATATGCATAGTGGGTCAGGGGCATCCAAGGGAAAGCCTAATGATGGGGAAGAGGAGGAGGAGGAGGAGGAGGAGGAGGGGGAATAGCAGCTGATAACCATAATGACAAAAGCTTCTACTCCCATGTGTGAATACCCACTACAGTCTCCACCTGTAATAGGGGTTTGACAATTTCAGATCTTGTTCAGGCCGCTCAAGAACCCTCAGACCTGGGACTGCTCCGCTGTGTTGGTGAAGCGCATGGGCTTTGGCTCATGGTATTGTTGGAAACTGACAGATAATACATGGAAAGTGCTTAGCAATGTACCTGACATTTAGAAAGTCCTAGATCAATACACATCGATCGAGGAAACAGAGATCCAGAGAGCGTGAATGAGTTGCCTAAGGTCACACAGCTAATCAATGAAAGAGTAGGCATTCAACTCCAAAGTCAGCGCTCATCTCACAGTGAACTTACTGCACTGTGATGATGATGATGGTAAAAAACTAATACTCACTGAGTGCTTGCTCATTGTTCTGAGCACTTTACATATATTTATTTAATCTCAATGACAATCCGATTAAGTAGATACAATTACTATACCCACTTAATAGATGAGGAAGCTGAGACCTACCGATGGCCAACAGACACATGAAAAAAAGCTCAACATCACTCAACATCAGGGAAATACAAATGAAACCACAATGAGATACCACCTCACACCGGTCAGAATGGCTACAATGAACAAGTCAGGAAACGACAGATGTTGGAGAGGATGCGGAGAAAGGGGAACCCTCTTCCACTGTTGGTGGGAGTGCAAGCTGGTGCAGCCACTCTGGGAAACAGTACAGAGGTTCCTCGAAAAGTTAAAAATAAAATAACCCCAGGGCAAAAACAGTGATTTGAAGGTGCACATGAGTCCAGAGAATGAGGTGACACGAATAGCTCGAAGCTGCTCCCCATCCTGAGATAAAGGAAATGGCTCATTGAGAAGTAAGCCAGGGGCCGCCCCCATATTCACCTTGATCGAGCTGCCCTGATGAATTAGGCCCCTTTCCTTGGTGCCATATGCCTACAGCTATGGGAGGAGGGTGCCTCTGCTCTCACACCACTCACCCTGACCAGGCTCCAACCTTTTCCTCAAGCGCCCCTAGAGAACCTCATCTGCATATGTAGGCAGGAGATTTAGTCTGCGACATTATGCCTTTGTAACAAGAATGCTATTTTCAAGGAAATGACTGCTAGATTGCATATGTGCTAGGCTGTGGGTGTGTGTCTGACATTTTCACTTTCTAATGGAATGGCTTCAATGATGCATAATTTAAGCCTTCTAGGAATTTTGCTGTTACATGCCAACCGGGGAGTTGGCCTCTAAAAATTCACGTATTTGACCTAAATTCCTTGCATCAGCAACAGGAAACATTGTCCTGGGAGAAATAGTGGCACAGAGGAAATGGTCTGTGTTTTGCCAGTAGACAGTTGTGGGGTCACATCCTGATTCAGGTTCTTCAGAGAAGGTTTTTTAAGTTTCCAAACTATTTTCTCATATGTAGACGAGAAGTATTATGACTGCTTCTGGGAGTTATGATAATTAGGTAAGATGATGTAAGTGAGGGATCTAGCATGGAGACAAGCACATAGTAGGTGTGCAATACTGACTGCACCTCCTATGGTTATTGCCATTTCATCATTATCAAATCAGTTCAGGTTAACAACTATTAACCGAGTGACATGATGAATTATGTACTAGCTAGTTAGTTCTCTAAAAGATGACACATACAAGAGACAAGGGGAAGGAAAGGTGGGTCCCTGGCTCCCTGGGACATGAGAATGGGGCAAAGGCAAAGCAACCTCATGAGATCACTGTCCTGCACTTGTCATTCCCTTCACTGTCTTCGGAATTTTGACCATTGGTTGCCCCAATCAAGAAATGTACACTTTACTTCCTCGAACATGGCCTCGCAGTCTCTCGCCATCCATCTCACTGTTAACGGCTTAGTCCAGACTTGCACCAGCTCTTCCCTGAACCTCTACATCTAAGAAGTACCAAGGCCTGGAAGCTGGGCTGGAGACGGAGCACGCTGAGTAAGGAGGAGGAGCCATGAGTAGCAGGAGTGCTCCACTGAGCCAGACTTTGAAATCCAAACAGAGAAATTTAGGCTTTTTCCTGAAGGCAATTGGGAGTCATGAACAGATCTCACAGAGGGGAGGAAGTGGTTTCTAAAAATGGAATTTAATGAAGGTTTCTTGTGAAGCATTATGATGATTTATCTGACACTGAATAAAATGATCATATTTACCAGATGGGACTGATTTAGGTAAGTCAAGCCAGGATTTGGTTCTCTCATCTTTGCTCACCATGGTCAATGAGTTCCTAAGTGGATCTTTCCCCTTGCCCCACCAGGAATCCAAAGCCAGAGCCAGAGCACTGGGACTGGGAGCCCTTGTGGCATCATGGACAGAGGTCTTCCTTTGAAATCAAGATTACGTCTTCAAGACCCATGAGCTGAGTGGTTCTAATCAAGTCATTTGGCCTTGCTGGGACTCAGTTTTATCCCTTGTGAGAAAATGTGATAGAAACACATTTCCTGACCTCCTTGTGGTTGAGCAGGGCCCTATAATTCTGAGTTACAGGCAGAGATGGTTGTATGTTACTTCTGGGCTGAGCGCTTTCTCTCTGGACCTGATATGGACAATGCTCAAGATGCACCACTGACCCACAGACCTGGGTCACGGTGATGACCAGGGCCTTCTGCCAGGATGGCTGTAATGTAGCATGAACAACCAAGAGAGCTCTGTTGTTTTAAGCCACTGAGAACTAGGGGTTGTTTGTTACTGCAGCATGCCTTGGCCCCTTCCTGACTAATACAGCAGTGCCTATTACATAATAGCAAATCAGAATGTTTTCTTTTTGAATAAATATACATTGAAAGAATTGGGGATAAAAGAGGGGGAAGGGAAAGGAAAGGAATGAAAGGAAATGTCCGGATGAAGGACAATAAATATATGACAAGCATCACATTGTTCCTTCTTCGAACTCCCAGGACAGGCAGCAAAAAGTGATCATGGTCCTCCTTCCTGCTGAGATTTAACGTAGACTCGGACCCTTTCTCTGGGCTGTAGACAGCCATGACCAGCCCTTTGCTATAGGCTAGAAAAAATAAAAGGCCAGTTCCCCTCCCAGGTCTTCCCCTGCCAGCCTGGGCTGGGATAAGGGACAGGGTGGTTGGGACCTAGGCCTGGGGATAATTAAATGGGCTTTTGTTTTCCAGGAAGCTGCAGAAGGGAGACAAAGGGTGAGAGGGGTCAGACTAGGCGCCATAGGCTAAATATTTTAGGCTCCGCAACCATACGGTCTCTGTTATGACTACTCGACTCTGCCTTTGTCATGTGAGAGGAGCCATATACAATACGTAAGTAAATGGGCATGGCCGTATTCCAATAAAACTTTATTTACAAAAATAGGAGGCACTCCAGATTTGGCCCATGAGTCACAGCTGGCTAACCACACCAAGACCAAAAACCAGAAACATCTAACACGGTTTGGAATCAAGAATGAGTTGACTCTGCAATGGCACTTTGGCCCAGGTCGCAGCTGGCCAGAGTGGGAAGAATACAAGGATAACAACGAAGAAAAGAGCAGACAAATCTGTGGGAGCAGAGAGAAGGGGGAGAAGACAGCCAATGAAAACTCGAAGACAGAGGAGCTCCAGGCCCCGCCCTGAACCACGTCCTCTCCCAGACCCCTGTCTCAGGCTCTGCTTCCTATGGGTTCTGGCAGATGCTGCCTTGTTTCCACAGAAACAGACTTGGGTTTGTGAAAATGCTCCACAGACGGGCCTTTTCATCCCCCTCCACAGCTGCTGCCACTCGGTTCCTGCGTGCGTGACTCAGCGTCAGCCGTGTCAATTCGAGGCTGCCATTCTCCGGCCCCTCCGTCTGCCAGGGCTCTTCCTCACCAGGCCACCAGCCTCCACCACGGAGAGCTAATCACTGTGCTGGGAGAAGACACGCCTCTGTTATTAGCTCAGGACTGCAGAACTGCGGTGATCTCTCCACGGATAACCACCAGAAATCACTGACCACGTTATCATTTCCAGGAAGCACGGGGGCTCTGGGGCAGAGCCCAGGAGTCAGGGGATACTGGAAGTGCATATTTGGTAGGATATTCCTGCAAATACATGCACATGGGAAGCCACCGTCTGCCCTGCGGCTAGGCCATCCTTCTGTTGAGAAAATGTCAGGATCGAAAGGAAGATTCCAGTGAATTACTACAGGAGAAGAAGCTCTTAGCTTTCATTGGCATATAAGGGATTTGTTTGCTTGATTTTTTTGTTTTTCCGCTGGGCACAATGGCATGAGAAGACATTTGTTTAGAACCCGTAAAAGCTCTGTATCACTGTCACAGATTTGAGAAGAAAAGAGCAAAGGGGACACTCCAGAACAAATCAATTGGTTTAATGCTATAGCACTTTTGATCTAACCCCGAATTAGGAAGTCTTGGCCCGTCACCGCCTGGACAGAACTGAGCCATCTGGTGCTAAGAATATTCCTTTCGACCTTGGTAGAGACAGCCTAGGTGGCCTGAAATAAGCCTTTGCCCAAACCCCACCCTAAAATTGTGTCCCAGTATCTTCCGATGGTGAAAGGGAGGAGATGAAAGCAAGCAGGAGGGAATTCCTCGAAGGCAGGAGGGATTCTCCCCAAGGCCCATGGTGGACGATGATTGCTCTGTACAATCCTAGGCTTCCCTAGGATTCGAATCACCCCAGACATACATAGTCTACCGCCACATCTGCCCCCAGGACCCCATGGTCACATCCACCACTCCACACTCAAACCTCTGAAATGACAGCTCAGCTAAGATGAAAACCCACTCCTGCCATCACCAGAGTCCATGGAGGCAGAGAGCAGCCAGTCAGAGAAGCCCTCAAAACTCCAGCCACCGACAGCACCCCTCATCTTTCATGTTTCCGTGCACCCTGGACGCTGCCTTGCCTTTGGAGAGAGCAAAGCAGGGGAGAAATCTTGAGAGCCCCACCCCCACCTACAGCCACCAGAGTTTCTAAAGGAGGAAGAAGAACTACAGCCAAGGACTGTATTTTGCCCAAGAACCAGGAGACTCAGATTCTTGTCCTGTCACCACCAGTCATGTGCTCTGTGACCCACATCCCCTCTCTAGGCCTCAGTTTACCCATCTTCAGCCCATCACAGTCCCAGTCCAAGACACATATTCAATTAAACGTCCAGAGAAATGAGTTATGGGAATCTCACTGGTTAACATCTAGGACTCTGTCCAGCCCTCAAGTTCTAAGTTTCTCTCCACGATTCTCCCCTTTCGGAGATACATTTGTCTTAGTTAAGCTTTTCCAGATACAGTCCCTGAGATAAAGGTTCACTGGCAAGTGGTTCATTAAGGAGTTCTGCCAGGAAGACCAGCAGGATAGGGAGGGAAGGTGACATCAGGCAAGTGCAGCCCCAGCGTGATCCCACGGGGAGCTCTGGGGGGCATGTCATACCCCAGTGCTAGTTAACTGGATGCTTACAGTCCTGGGACCATCCGTTATGGGCTCCAGGACCACCTGGGAGGGGTGTGTAAGCTCCCAGGCACTTCCGGCTCTGCAAATTGCCAAAATGACTCCAACACAAGGATAGCCCTCCGAAGAAGCTGGTAGGTGGGAACGCCTCGAGACGATACATAAGGAAGGTGGGGGTGGGCAGAAAGAACTTATAGGAATGATCTCAAAGGTCAACAGCCATGAGATTTGGCTCTAAATCCAAAAATCAGAAATGAAAACACAGAACTTCTAGATTGCAATGAATAATTACTGAATACCTACTGTATACCAGCAGCGTGTTAGGCACTGAGGAGACAGCAGTGAAAACAAAAGGATCTTGTTTCTGTCCTCATGGCGTTTATAGTGAGAAGTAGGCACTACCTGAAAGCATGATCCAAATCCACATAAAGTCACAGTAGCAGTAAGTGTTGCAAGGAAGAGGAAAGCGTGTGTTCGGAGAACATGTAAGAGGCAGGTGATGTACTGTCTTTTGAGAGAAGAGACATGTTAAGCAAGCATAGCTACAGTGGGAGGGGAAAGACCAACATTCCAGGCAGAGGGAAGAGAGTGTGCAAATTGTGAAATGAAAGAAGGAGCTAGAAAATGTCAGAGACAAAAATTCTTGTAATTGAATTGTTCAGGGGGAAAAATAAACATTAAAAGGTAATCTAAAGAGATGGACCTGGGGAAGATGGGGGACACTCTTAGCTAAGAGTCTCTTAGTTACACACTTAGTTAACTCTTAGTTAAGCACTTAGTTAACTCTTAGTTAAGCACTTCTGTCCTAGGTAGGATACACTGTATGTAAGTTATTTTATTTATTCATCACAACAATAGCTTCATCTTTTTCAAGAAAAGTGCAAGTGAAGCCATGAACACAGGATATCTTTGCATTTATTCATGTCTTTTTAAATGTCTTCCATCGATGTTTTATAGTTTTCAGTGTACACATCTTTCACCTTCTTGGTTAAATTCCTTCCTATCCATTTTTTTCCCTTTTCATGCAATCATAATTATAATTATATTCTTAATTTCTTCTTTGGACAGTTTATAGCCATTGTATAGAAATGCATCTGTCAGCTTTTCCCCATTGAGAATGATGTTCGCTGTGGGCTTTTTTTTTTTTTTTTTTTTTCATAGACAGATTTTATGAAGTTGAAGAATGTTCCTTCTATCCCTATACTTCGAAGAGTTTTAATCAGGAACGGATGCTGAATTTTGTCAAATGCTTTTTCTGCATCAATTGAGAGGACCATGTGGTTCTTCTCTCTTCTCCAAGAAATTAAAAATAGAGCTACCCTATGCACTACTGGGTATTTACCCCAAAGATGCAGATGCAGTACAAAGAAGGGCCACATGTACCCCAATGTTCATAGCAGCAATGGCCACAATCGCCAAACTGTGGAAAGAGCCAAGATGCCCTTCAACAGATGAATGAATAAAGATATGGTCCATATATACAATGGAATATTATGCCTCCATCAGAAAGGATGAATACCCAACTTTTATATCAACATGGACGGGA
>JAPYYM010004031.1:0-10516 GCA_028534135.1 Potos flavus
AGCAGCAGCAGCAGCAGCAGCAGCAGCAGCAGCAGCAGCAGCAGTAGCAGCCACAGTCTGGAGAGGTCCCCCTCAGAGCAAATGGTGTTCCTAAGAGAAGCCCTCCTCACCCTTCATTGTAGGCTGCCTGGAGCTGGAAGGGACCTCATTAATTGTTCTACCACAACCCGTTGCTCCACCTTTTAGGGAGAAGGAGGACAGGAACAGAGGCCTGAAGAGGGATAGAAGCCTCTTGGGCCTCCAGAGCCCTCCAGCAAGTAAGTGACAGGCTGGGTCCTACCCAGCCCAGAGCCTGGTACTGCCTCCCTCTGGCCCAGGTTGGACTTGCCTTCCCAGTCCCTGAGTGTTCCCCAGCATCCTGAGTTGCTACCCACCTTTCCTCAGAGCCCCTTCCTTGTTTCTCTGGGCATAAGGAGGGGGGAGGGAGAAAGTGTGTGTGTGTGTGTGTGTGTGTGTGTGTGTGTGTGTGTGTCTAGCTCCAGTCAGGATGAGGCCAGAAGCAGAAAAGAGAAGGCTCTTGTCACCGCATTTCCCACTTGTTTTTTTCCCCTGGGGCGAAAGTGGGGGAGAGCCTGAGAGCTACAGGCTGGACAGGGCCTGCTGCAATCCACAGCAGCTAGTCTTGAGACCCAAATGCTGCCATGGGTGTCATTAGGAAAGAATGCAGAGGCGGCAGCAGCAGGGGGAACCTCTGAGCTGGAGAGGGCATTCCTCCTGGACTCCAGGCAGACAGGCCCTGCAAAGTGAAACCAGACCTCCATGGAATCTGTGCTCTAGAGAGGCTCAGACGGAGGGGGCTCTGTTTCTGCCACAGAGGTGCAGCCTCAGCAGAGAACGGGAATCCCTAAACCAGGAGCTCACCCTTGGCTTCCTCAGATCCCCCAGAGAAAGGCCAGGGCCCTGGAGACTGTTGCCATGGCAGCAGCTGCCAGGGGCTGACTGCCCTCCCCCTTGCCTGCATCGCTGCTCTGCCTGCCTGCGGATCCCTTCAGCTCCTGCTGCCTGAAAAGGCCTGTACTGTCCACCCTGGATGCATGTAAGCGGGCCTGGAGCCCACTGCCCAGGAGCAGTTTTACAAGGTGGTTAAAGGTTCCATCTCTTACATTATACTGCCAGGATTTCAATCCCATCTCGGCTACTATCATCTGTGTTTCCATCGGAGCAGTTTGTAACCTCCTAGAGCCTTCGTTATCTCACCTTTAAAATGGCATTTCTTAGACTTAATGCCTCCCTAGCAATTGTGAGCCAAGCAACATGTCCTCACAGGACCCTATGTCAGCAGTATCGAATCAAATCCATAAGAAGGGTTATTTCATAGCACCCACCCCAACCACACACAAGTAGCAGACCACATTCCTTTGTAACAGATGGTTGTCACCATGGCAGAACCACCTTCACCTTATTTCCTCTTGAGAACCCTTTCTCTCAAGGGAACCCCAAATCAGTTACTGTCAGGCAGAGAGTTAGAGCCAACGCAAAGCACTGTCTTCATTCTTCCTTCCATTCCTGGTTCTGGTTCTTTATACCTCCCTAGTCTGACCCCCATGTTTACCAAGTTCTCAACAAGGGTTAATTTATACTAGTTTGGGAGCTTTCAGGGGCAACTGTGTCTCCTACTATCAGCAGCACTAGAAAGTAATCCCATCCTACAAGGTCACACTGAGAGGAAAGGAAGGGAACTGGCCTGGCAAACCCCACAGGGGAAAGGAATTTTTTCATTTGTATTTAGAGCTCTTTGCTGAGATCTCCCCTAGATCTTTCCTGAGCTTGCTGAATTTATCCTCCTATTTAGTACTAATGGCATGATTTAAATTAATATTTTATTAATATTAATATTTTAATAAATTAATATTTCATAGCTAATGTATTGAGTGATAGAATTTGGATTCAAAGACTAAGTGAGTGAACCTAACAATACAACATCTAGCCCAGAAAAACAGAAGTTTCTATACTTGGGTTAAAATTAAAATGATTGGGGCGCTTGGGTGGCTCAGTCGTTAAACATCTGCCTTCGACTCAGGTCATGATCGCAGGGTTCTGGGATCAAGCCCTATATCGGGCTCTCTGCTCAGCAGGAAGCCTGCTTCTACCTCTTCCACTCCTCCTGCTTGTGTTCCCTCTCTCGCTGTGTCTCTCTCTGTCAAAAAAATAAATAAAATCTTTAAAAAAATAAAATTAAAATGATTTATATATATGCACCCTTATTTTTTTAAAGATTTTATTTATTTATTTGTCAGAGAAAAAGAGAGAGAGCACAAGCAGGAGGAGTAGCAAACAGAGGTAGAACAGGCTCCCTGCTTACACACACATCAATGTGTGACTCGATCCCAGGACCCTGGGATCATGCCCTGAGCTGAAGGCAGACACTTAACTGACTGAGCCACCCAGGCATCCTGCACCCGTATGTTTTTTGCAGCATTATTTACAATAGCCAAACTATGGAAGCAGCCCAAGTGTCCATCAATAAATTAATGGATAAAGAAGATGTGGTGTATATATATATATATATATATATATATATATATATATATATATATATATATATATAATGGAATATTACTCAGCCATGAAAAAGAATGAAATCTTGCCATTTGCAACGACATGGATGGAGCTAGAGAGTATTATGCTAAGAGAAATAAGGCAAAGAAAGACAAATACCATATGATTTCATTCACATGCAGAATTTAACAAATGGACAAAGGAAAGAAAAAAGAGATATACCAGAAAACACACTCTTAACTATAGAGAACGAATGATTACCAGAGGGGAGGGGTTGGGGGGATGGGTGAAATAGGTGAAGGAGATTAAGAGTACATTTATCTTGATGAGCACTGAGTAATACATAGAATTGTTGAATCACTATATTGTACACCTTAAAGTAACTTAACACTGCATGCTAACTATACTGGAATTAAAATTTTAAAAATTAAAATGATTTATATAAGTGTATTAACAGGGATGTGTGAAACAGATTTGGGGTATCAGGTGATTGCAATTAAAGTGGATTTAACTGTGTGATATGGCGCCAACAAAATCTACTATGCAACTACAGATGTACTGTGGCTATTCTAGAATGAAGGTGTGATAATATCACTCCATTCTACACTAGGCAAAAAATGCAGTATTTTCAGAGGCATTTACAAATTCAGGAGCACGTAGGATGGTGAGAGACTTTGAAAAAGTATATCATATCAGAAAGAACTGAAATAACTGGGGAGGTTAAGCCTAAATAAAAAAGTTTTGGTGAGAATATAATCGTTTTGGGGGTGCCTAGGTGGCTCAGTGGGTTAAAGCCTCTGCCTTCGGCTCAGGTCATGATCTCAGGGTCCTGGGATCGAGCCCCGCATCGGGCTCTCTGCTCGGCGGGGAGCCTGCTTCCCCCTCTCTCTCTGCCTGACGCTCTGCCTGCTTGTGATCTCTCTCTCTCTGTCAAATAAATAAAATAAAATCTTTAAAAAAAAAAGAAAAAGAATATAATTGTTTTTAAATGAGATAGCATATTGAAAATGCTTAGCACAATACCTGGCATAAATGCTCAATTACTGTTAATTTAAAAAACAATAATTAAAAATTTTAAAAATAAAAATAAACAATAATTCATGGTAGTATTAGCATTAGGTTATACTACTATTATTATTATTCCTATTTATATTATTATAGTTAATGCTTACAGAGTGCTTTCTATGTGTTACATATCTTTCCAAATCCTTTACATATACAGATGTATTTATTCATTTTCCCAAACCCATGAGGTAGGTACTATTATGTCTCCAATTTTGCAGATGAGGAAGTTGAGTCACAGAAAGCTCAAGTAGATTGTCCAGTGTGCCTGACAGCTGGGAAGGAGAAAGAACATTAACTCTGGCACTGTCAGGTTATCAAGGGTAAAAGGCACTCTTGTTACTTTATTCTTGTTTCGTATCACTCCAGAGGGCAGAACCAACACCAATGTATGTAAACTACTGGGAAGCAGGTATCAGCTCAATAAAAGAGAAAACTACTTTGAATGATTAAAACTGTATGAAATTTCACATCACAGGATGTAAGGGGAAAAAAGGGTAGAAGTGAAGAAATGAATAAAATGGGGGTCCTCTTGGAAAGAAACCATACAAATGATGAAGCCAACCTTTGGTGAAAAGAATAAAGAAGGCATTGTGAAACTTGGATTTTAAAAGATACACATCACTGAAAAATTGAAAAGTAAAACAGGTATGGAAAAGATACAAAAGTGAACTAATATTTGTCTTCCTATCTCAACACAAAGTAAATTAGATGTTGGAGAAAAGTGACAAAAAGCTCTAAAAATAGGAAAATTTCCATATGAATTTGTTTGGAAACAGCCTGGATTTGAAAAAGAAAATGATCCCAGGATCCTCACAGATCTGAGAGCCACCAACCCTGAAAGTATAAAATACAGAGAGGAGAGGTATAGTTTGCTCTCTGGAAGAAAGGGCACCTGCATGAGAAAGTAGCATCCAGGCTGATCTGAGTAGATAAAATGCAGGCATGAGGTTGAAGATCATAAAACACCATTAGATCCAAATATACATACTTGTAATGACAATTGAGTATGTTAATATGATTTTAATCCTGCTACTCAGTGTGTGGTCAACAGAATTATTGGATAGTTGGATATGAATATCTTCTGTGCTGAATCTATTGGGTACAGCAGTCCCAGGACCCAGATATTTGCTGATTTAATGAATTAATAAACACTTTCTCGACCAGCAACACCAAGAGGTGGCTGGTTAAGGATTTAGAGTCCCAGAAAAATATCTTTACACACACTCACACACATAATAGTATATATAGGGGTGCCTAGCTGGCTCAGTCAGTGGAGCGTGCAACTCTTGATCTTGGGGTCATAAGTTCAAGCCCCATGTGTGGTGTGTTTACTTAAAAATTTTTTAAAATTGTATACATATAAATACATATATAATAATGCCACACTCTCCACCAAAAATGCTCCCATTACAGATAATAAATACATTTTTAAACTATTTGCACTTAGATGGACAAATGTGTATTTTGATGTATGAAAATCAAAGCATTCATGTTTTTAATTTACGTACTTTACAAACAACTCTTTCTAGAGTTCTAGAACTGAATGATTACTAATTTAGACTGGAGCCTCTATTTATAATACAGGTTTGGAGGCTCAAAAAAATCCTTCAGTCGTGGAAAATTGAAAGCTTATCTTCCATAAAAGTGACAAGAGATGTAATCCATGTTGAATAGAGCCTAAACGGCCATGATGGAGTTAGGGATGTGGATTAAAGCTGGAAAAGGTGACATATGGTACTGATTCATTAAGGAAAACTAATCAAATTTCAGTGCAGGATCTGGATTGTAGGGGAAATAATGGGCCTTGGTGGCTGACAACGGGAGAATAAGGGAGAGAGGTGATATCAGGGTAAGCAGCAGAGAAGAGGCAATAACTCCCGAGACTGGATGCTGACCGTCTCTGGTAACCAGGAAAAGGCAAATATAAACAAAGAGGGTGAGTGACGATGCCTGATGTGTTGCGCGTTAGGAAATACTGTCAGGCTGCAGCACGGCCGCCCGCGGTCAAAGTGGTAACTGGAGATCTGAGCTCGGCGGTGACGCGCGGCCCTCACGTGACCAGGAGCCTATGTCTGCCCAAGTCCCTCTCTCCTGGTCCTTTTTGCCTGTCCAGACACCGTCTGCCTCCTGCCCTTCGGTCGAGGGGAAGAGCAGAAGGAAGTAAGTCCCCCTGGTCTTCTTAAATCGGTATGAGTGTCGGTGCTGCCCAGCAACCTCTGGGATCGGGATGGCAGAGAGTACCAGGCCTTTCCCTAGACCCAGCCCCGCCCCCCTGCGCCCACATTTCGGTGCAGAAAATGGTGGTCTTGGGGTGAGGTGGGGAGATGAGTGGAGGCCCCTAGGGGACACAGACACTTAGAAAGAGTTTCTAAGTAATCCTTCGTTTCCACTTGCCGCCCGAAATGACGAGCAATGCGGGGTGCGGGGTGGTGGGGCACGGACGACGAAGCTTGAGGTGGGGCGTGGGGGAGGGGAAGCAGAGGGGGCTGGCGTGGGGGCGGCGGCTAGTGCCCAGGAGAGGGACGTGTGTGTCAGTCAGTCCTTCCCTCCTCCCCACTCCCCGCCCCCTACCCTGTCTTGCGTCTGTCTGCAGGTCTGCAAGTCTGCAGGTCACAGCGGTGCGCCCCGAGGAGAGGACGCCTAAAGCAAACCGCCAGGAGAGGTCCAGGTCGCCGCAAAGGTGGGCAGTGGCTCGGGATGGGGTGCGTGGGAGGACGCTGATGGGAACCGAGTCGGCAGCACCACCGTCCCGCCCCGCCCCTGCCACTGCGGGAGAGGCCTGTGGCAAGGCCTGCTGGGAAAATGGTGGGCTTTCGGGAAGGAGGGGGCGAGGGTGGCTGCGAGGGGTGGGACGCGGCTGGGTCCCCAGGGCCAGAGAGCCCCTCGACAAGCGACAAGCGTAGGTTGGGGGAACCTGGGCCCGGACAGGGGAGAAGGCAGGTATGGGAACCCGGGGCCGGGGTTTTGATCCAGCCACCAAGTGTGTTGACTGGACTCTGCCTTGCTTGTCTCCTATGAATAACTGTACTTAAAGACTATCCTGAACATGGAAAAATCCTGCAAAGAAAATGAAGAACAGCCACAGAGCGCTCCCAAGACGGATGAGGAGCAGCCTCCAGTGGAGCACTCTCCCGAAAAGCAGTCTCCGGAGGAACCATCTTCCGAGGAGCAGTCCTCGGAGGAGGAGTTCTTTCCCGAGGAGCTCCTTCCCGAGCTCCTTCCCGAGATGCTCGTGTCCGAGGAGCGCCCTCCTCAGGAGCGCCTTTCTAGAAGGGACCTTTTTGAGGAGCGCCCTCCCATGGAGCAGCCTCCTTGCGGAGTGGGAAAACATAAGCTAGAAGAAGGAAGCTTTAAAGAGAGGCTGGCTCGCTCTCGCCCCCAATTTAGAGGGGACATACACGGCAGAAATTTAAGCAATGAGGAGATGATAAAGGTAGCAGAGGAGATGGAAGAAATGAAAAGAGTACGCAACAAATTGATGGTTATGCATTGGAAAGCGAGACGGAACCGCCCTTATCCTATTTAATGTGTTCAGCCTTTAATTCTGTTTTGCCTGATAATAAGTATTGCCACCTGAACGTTGCATTTTCTCATATACCTTTCCCCATCTCAATTATAACTTTTCGCGTGGCTTTATTCTGGGTGTTTCACTTGTAACTGGCATAAAATTGGGTTTCCCCACCCACAAGCTGCAAGTTTCCCTTTTTCAATCATGAGTCTCATCCATTTGCATGAAAAGATGTACATTATATATTGTGAAGTGAAAAACAATTTTCGAAAAGTATATGTTGTATCCCATTTTGTAAGAAAAATGTATATTTATATATTAATATGCAAAGAAAAAAGTATATCTTAAATGGCTTAACAGTGGCTATCTGTGCGGTAATAGGTTTGGTTCGTTTTTCATTTTTGCTTCATCAGAACTTCTTTCAAGACAAACATATTTTACTTTTGTTGCAAAAAAATATAATGGGAAAAACTTTAAAAATTGTCAATCAGCTTATAAAGACAATGTGGCACTTAATAAATACTTGTCAGAACTTTAAAGAAAAATAAATCCCCTGTTTGTTTTTAAGTAGGCTCGATGCCCAGCATGGAGCCCAATGTGGGCTTGAACTCCCAACCCTGAGATCAAGAGCCAGAGGCTTAATGGACTGCGATACCCAGTTGCCCCAATCCCACGTTTCTTAAATCTCAGGCAGAAAAACAAACCAGGTACCTCTATTTAATGGTCATTCTTTCCCCATTTAAAGAGGAATAACGCTTGACTTATAAGGCAGCTGTGGAGCCAAATGAAGTGAAGATCCTAGAGCTGCCTGGTTTTCCCCCACCTGCACGTGGAGGACCCCCAACCCCTATAGATACCCTTCAAATACAGGGGATAGAACCCAAAGGAGGTTTCACTTACACTCACAAATAATTCCTGTGAGATTCCAGGTGAGTGCCACATTCTATTTCTGTCCTGCTATTCTCTTCCCTTGGATACTGTCATATCTGCTGGGCAGAGCTGCCTCTTCTCCTGGGTCCTGTTCCTTCCATGCCCTTGCCTGCCCCCCATCCCGCCAGCTAAGGTGTCTGGGTTGCTGATTGCTCTGGAGTTCTTTCTAGGCCAAATATGAACCTACAGATAAATGGAAAATGCCCCTCCTTCAGCTTTAATATTATACTTATCCAGTTCTGCTTAAACCTCAAGGTCTTAAAGAATCCTTAGCAAAATAGTCCCTTTTTTTCCCCTGAAAGCCTCATCTTTTCCTCACTGGATTCAAGCATGAATTCACTGAGACATGGGCTAGGAGACAAATTTGTGGACCAGCCATAATGCTGTGTATTCTGAATTGAAACCTCCCTCCCAAATATCCTCCAAGAATGACTATGGTTTTAGGTGCCTAACATTTGCCTTAGGGTGAATTTTCTCCCAAGGGTTTTCTGGCAGACTTACCTTAACCAATTCAGCTGACTTGCTCAGCTTGTGTAAGTTAAAGAGGAAAGTAAGACTTAGGTTAAAGCTAGGGCATTTCCCTTCTACCCCACCGCACATCACCAAGAAGCATTGAAAAGTACTTTGTAAGTCATTAAAGTAGTGTATATGTATATACATATACATATATATGCATGTATCAGATATTATGATTTCTCAAACTACCTTTATAACACCTAAGATTTTGTTTTATTGATGCTATTAATTCTAGAAACATGGATAGTGGTTAATAATTTTTTAAAAAATTGTGACCCAGTCATGAACCCTGAGTTTCTGTTCAATTGACTGTGTAGCTTCAATGTGTTTACTTCTCTAGAAAGTATGATTTGCAATTCTAGAAGGATCACTTCGGGGAGGAATTGTTATCCCAAATTCAACATTAAAATTATTTACATATCTGATATGTCAGCATTTCTCTTATAAAAAATGCAGGGACCTGGGCTCTGTCCCAGACCCACTAAATTTCCTTTTCTGTCAATTAGCACGCAATTTAGAGATCCACTTCCATATGCAATATACTCCTGGTTTTAGTAAAAATAAATTATGACATAAATAGAAGAAAATGCAGATGATTTTATCAGAATTTAAAAGGGTGGGGTGCCTGGGTGGCTCAGTGGTTTAAGCCTCTGCCTTTGGCTCAGGTCATGATCTCAGGGTCCTGAGATCGAGCCCCGCATTGGGCTCTCTGCTCAGCGGGGAGCCTGCTTCCCCCCCACCTCTCTGCCTGCCTCTCTGCCTACTTGTGATCTCTCTCTGTCAAATAAATAAATAAAATCTTTTTTAAAATAAATAAATAAATAAAAGGGTGAAAGGCTTGGAGCACCTGGCTGGCTCCTGATCTTGGGGATTGTGAGTTCAAGCTCTACACTGGGTGTAGAGTTTACTTTAAAAAGAGCGGAAGTTTTGTCCAAGCATATTTTTAAGAAGCTAAAAACAGTCTCATCATTTTTACTACATAAAATTTAGATTTCTTGCAGCAAAGCAAGACCATACACAGAATAAAAACCTGAGGACAATAAAATAGCAAGATATATTTTCCACTACTGGCATTAAGTAATGCCTTGCATTCTTTCCTTACAAGAAGTAAAATGGATCAGAAATAAATTTAAAGTTCTTTGGTGTTCAGTGCACAAAATGGTAAGCCAGTCCTGTGCCCTTGACCTTTCTTGCTTTTATTTTCCACTGTATGATGCCATTTTGGGGGATCTTCATGTCTCCAGACCATTCTTCGAGGTCATGGCAACTTGATGGATGCTGGTCAGGCTGGATTCCAGTTGGAGTGAGATAAGTTTCCAGAGGCTCACTGTGCCAGTTTGACTAGACAGGATGAATCCATCCCCCTGGTGGTCAGAGGGGTGGTGCTCAGGTAGGATGTGGAAAGGCTGACCCAAGTCACACTTCTCTCCAGGGTGGGTCTGATGTTGGATTCTCTGCTCCAGCCTGCAGCAGGCACCAGACCCTCTGAGGCTGGTGGCCAAATTGTCCTGGACACACTTACCTGGAGGGCAACAACGGTTCCCATTGCAGGTCAGAGTACTTTGCTTTCCCTCCTTTCTCCCTTCTCTTTTGGGGAACTTTTTGCAGGGGAGGAGATAAAGTCCCAAGGATTCTTAACTGGAAACATTGGTTGGGATGGTCTTTGAGTGGGCAGATGTCTGACCTGGGTCTGACCAGGCAACTTGGGGCTGAAGCAGAAGGAGTTGGCACTTCTTTTGAGTTTACTGAATTAGCTTTTCCACAAATGGGGTTAGACTTCAGACAAGACCTCACCCATCCCTCTTTGACCCACCTTGTGCAGACTCCCCAGAGGGCCTCAGATGCGGCCCAGCCTGTGTTGGTGACTGCCCTGAACATTGCTCTGTGCATGCAGTGCCTCTGAGGTCTGTATCAGCCTAGGACTAGAGTCAGAGGTGACTCCGGGTAGAGGGAACTTGCAAAAGCATGTGGTCCAACAACTTAGGAGAAAAGGGGTTT
>JAPYYM010004032.1:0-10515 GCA_028534135.1 Potos flavus
TGGGTGGGTTTAAAAGTTGGTGTGAGAGTGGGCTCCCTTTGGGGTTGTTTCTGTTTGGTCTTCCCCTACAGGTCCAATCTTTTTTAAGCCATAGTTGTTGTTGTTGTTATTTTGTACAAAGGAACACCGGGTATATTGTGGAGAAAAATGAGTCATGAAATAAGTGTCCTGGGGTGAAGAGCATTAGAGAGCGAGAGGGAGAAGGATTTACGAAGGAATGGGAGTGAAGACACAGAGAATGTTGCCTTTGAGGGATGAGGTTGATAAATGTGGTAATTAAAAAAAGAAGAAAAGTCTGCGAATTTCTTGACAGTACTCTCATTGGGAGGCGGGGTCTACGTCCTCTCTCCTGAAATCCGGGTGGGCTTCTGATTTGTTTGTAGCCTGTAGAATACTCCATGATTTCCACGGCTAGGTGGAAAGTGTGGTGTGGCTTTCCCTCTGCTGACTGGGACACTCACTGTTGGAGCTCTGAGCTGGCCAGAAGCCCAGGCCACCTGGAGAGGGCACTCATAAGGTCTCAGTGGACAGCCAGCATCAACCACCAAATACGGGAGTGAAGGTGCCTCCAGAAGATTCCACCCCCAGCTGTTGAGTCAGCCATAACTGTGGAGTTTTCCCAGTTGAGATTCTAGATATTACTGAGCGGACACAAACAATTTTCACTGTACTCTCACCAAATTCCTGACCCACCAAATTTGTGAGCATAAAGAAATGGTTGTTTCAAGCTGTTAGGTTTTGGGGTAATTTGTTCTGGAGCAATGGGGCATGGGAATAAGGATGTGGAGAGGGAGGGAGAGACAGCTGGCATGAGGCATTACTCTCCCTTTTCCTTTGGTACCACATATTCTGCCATGGATGGTTTTGCCCTGAATAAACACTGGGGCAAAAAAAAAAAAAAAAAAAAAAAAAAATTGGGGATAAGAATCCAGGAGAGGCCTTAGCATCAATTTCAAGGGGAAGAAGGAGATAGAGAGGAAGTTCCTGTGGCCAATACCTCCAGGCAGCCATTTTGGGCAACCCAACACAAATCCAAGGTAAACAAATCGGTGGGTACCACTACAAAAGTTCCTTTATAAAGAACCAAAGTTTCAGGAATGGCCATTCTATTTTCGTAAACTCGGAGATACTCATCAGTTTCCTGGTCCAAATTTTTCAAAAGGCGTGTTTCTATAGGGACTGTGGGAAGGATTATTCTCTTGAGCATCTGACGGCGGAGAGGGATGGCAAGGTGAAATAAAATCAGGGATCATCTGTCCAGGCCAACTTAGGTCCATGGGACCGAAGCAGAGAGAGTGACTATCATCCCAACCCAGAGCCGGGCCCCGCTATTGGGTACCCACGCTCCAGAACCCTCCATCTTGAGGTACAACATGTTTCTCTCAAGGCATTGAGATACCGTGCTACACAAATAAAGAGCACAGAGAGATTCGGTGCCCACTATCCCCAGCATGAAGTTTTCCCCTAGGATATAATTTATAGATTAATCTTTTTTTTTTTTTTAAAGAAAGAAAATGATCTCAACGAGGGGAGAAAGGCTTCCAACCCAGTAGATTTCTTAGATTGTTCTTATGAATAGAACTGTTTTTCTAATTTCTTCCCTAAGTTTGTATATGATATATTATTACACCAGAATGTGAAACCAGCCAAATGAGCCCCAGGAAAGAAATGTTGCTCCAAAGTAAATATAGGAACTTGGTTAATGCCGCATGATCAGATATCTTGCAAATAAGACACACAATTAAAAAATCATCGAATATGACATTGGGAGTTACAGATTATATGAGATAGTCCCCCCCACGCTGAAGTGGAAATCTGATATACTTATTGAGCCTTGAGAAGAATTCTGGGAAAATGGAAGGGAGGAGTGAAGTGAAGGGAGGCGTGAGTGGTTATGTAGAAATGTGGCAGAAAACTAGGGGATGCAGAGGAGCAAAAGCAGATCATAAATCTTTAATAGGGCAAATGTTCAGCAAAGCGTTGCAGCCGCATGAAGGGATATGACATTTGTGGACAGGAGGCAATTCTCAAATTTTAGTTAGCACCTGCCAAAACAAAACTGCCAGGTTCAATTTGATTAAAGCATGCGCCTGTATTTAAAAGGATCTTCTCCTGGAAAGGAAATGCAAAGTGAAACGGCAGTCTACTTATTTTAAGTAAAACAATAAAATTCCACTCAATGAAAGAATTAAGGATGGGGCGGTATTTTTTCTTTTTTTAAACCTTGCTGTACTGTGACTTTTACTTTGCAAAGTGTACAATTTAAGAGATGCATTAATAAGTTTACCTTTTCATAGCATTAGAAAAAGAAGTATAGGGTAGGAAAATGGAAACTCTACGAGACAATAAAACAAACAACGAGAATCTCACTGCATAGCTTAGAATAAGTCATTGCCTGGGATTGGACAAAGTGTTCTGGTAAAACCTTTTTATATTGTGATATTATTTTACTTTAAAGAGCCCACTTAGACAACTTGGGATATACATTTAGGTAAAATATTAGGAAAGGACTGTCCTCAAATGAAGATCATTTGGCACAAAAGGATAGTCAAAGATTTCCTTAGAAAACCTATTCTAACCTCCCCCAAACCCTGCCTTTTCTGGTGGGGAAAAGTGAATGTAAATCCCCCTGTTTTATGGGGAATGATCAGCTTTGTTCTTTGCTTCATGTAGCTGGGACCCCGCTTTCCTGACATTGAGCATCTTTAGATTTTTAGGGACATTAAAGTTTTTTCCTCCTCTGGGGTCTTACAAATGGTTGACACTTGTCCAGCAGAATTGTAGACCCTGGGCTTAAAGGACCAAAGACTGAAATGGAGTTAGTTTCCTACCATGATTCTATGGCCTGGGGCATTACCTGAGGAAAAACCTGCCTACTGCCATTTATTGAACTAATTAAAAATAAAAACATGGCTTTTAATAAAAAGTATATCTCAGAGCATGAAACTAATTAGGTTTGTTTGTTTTTTGGTTTTTTTTTTTTTTCCTTATAAAAATGTAATCTGATCTTTCTCTTTTGAAGGCTTCCAATGCTCAGTAAATTTTGTTAATTGGTTTATTAAGTTTTCGATTCTGGGATAGTTCATGTTCAGACTTTCTTATAAGGGCTCTCATTGATATCCCTGTGTCACCTCTGGTCTCGCACTGGGCTTTCTTACTACAGACCAACAAAAAGAGTAGAATCGGTGTTGGAAGAGAGCTTAAAAGGTAATCTGGTCTCATCTCTGGCTTCCAGCAAGCGTACTATAAGCCAAAAACTGAAGTCGTGCAGAGTATAGAATGGGAGGTGACTGACTGTAGACCACGGGCAGCTAGCGAGATCCAGATGAGAGAGAATTATACCGCCTAGCTTCACAATCCAGAAATCCAGTAGCGACCTATTTCAATAATAATCATGCCGTGAGGAAGAAGGCACAAACCCATAATGCAGATTTCCATTAGAAGGATACCTGCCAGAATTACTTTAGTCTAGAGTGTGTTTCCAGTGACCTTTGATCGCAGGCCCCCCACCCTACCAGCGCTGGGTGTGGAGGGCCTACAGGCTTTCTATTCACCTTTTATAGGAATTTTTAAGAGGATGTTTGAGGTAGGAGATATGCCCCAGCAGTCAGGTCTGTCAAGACCTTATTTTCCATCTTTTAATACGGTGTTCGAATGGCTTTACTGGTCTTGGAGAAGTGTGTAACCGTGTGTAATAAAACCATGGGCCTTTGAGGAAAGAGTCCTCTCTTGTTTTGACTCAGGATTTCTAAGCGGAACACTTTTTCATGAAGATTTCCAGTTGTAACCAAGGAGCCCTGAGCTCATAAGTAAGGTTTTTCCTAAATATTCGTAAGAAAGAGAGACAGTCGTGGGACAGATTTTATCTGGCGCACTGAGTACTTTTGAAGTCTCGGGTAAGACCAGACATTTTGTAGGCTTTCCTTTGTGGGTCAGGAAAATTTTTAACAAGGCAGGCAGCTAGATAAAAGAGAAACCCCAGCCTCATTGGAAAGGAAAAGTCTTCAAACTGGGGCATGCCAAATTCACTGGAGAATATCGCCTCAAAGGAAATACTCACTTTCTTTTGAAAAATTCCTTATTATAAAGCCCATGGTGTGATTAGGCCAGTTGTGTGATTATTGAGAAACAACTAAAAATAATAAATGATTGTCTCTTCAGAGGCATATTAACGTTGGGTGACCTTTTTGGCGGAAATTATGAAATGTGGATATCCTAAGTGCCTGGCTTCCTGACGGGTACAACACAATCCGTACCCATCAGTTTCTAACTAGGAAAGCCCCTGTCCAGCTATGGTATGGAGAAAAGTTGAGGTTTTAAAAGAAAGTTCTTGGGAACATGGAAAATATTTTACATTGGAACTTCAGAAGAAAGATCTATTTTTTATTCTGGTTTTGGTTCACCAGAATGGTCCTGCCCTTTCATAAATGGGAAAGCTACCTTGCTAACCAGCACTGAACACCGCTTGGACTGTGGTCTGGGCAGGAAGCACACCCCCGCCGCCCCCCAGGCCAGATCTTATTTTCATGACCCCGTCTTGTGAGATCTTGAGGCACTAAACCCATAGCTCTTACTGACTCAGCCCCGAAAAGAAAGCATTATCAAAATGAGCACGGTGAAGGCAGGCGACTGCAGATGAAACTGATTTTTTCTTCCAAAAGACCAGCAGGCTCCCGTCTGGTGATGCTTTTCTGACATTCCCCAGATCTTCCTCCTCACATCTAGTGTGGTGCCTACTGTGCCTGTCATCAGAATATGGTGTACAGTTTCGCTCTTGAGCCAGAAAAGCAAGTGAAATATTCATGTCCTACTTACCTTGTCAAAATGCACACTGAGCCAAAAACAATTGCCTACATTAAAAAGCAAGAAAAGTCATCTTGGGAAGACATGAATATCATGTCCCACTGAGCAAGGAGAACCTCTGTGATCAGACATGGCTGACTTTAAGAAATGTCTTCCCTCTCCAACCTCTGCCCCCACACCTACATAAACTAAGAAAGTCAAACATAGGCACAGGGTTTTTAAAATAGAGAATGGGCCCTTTGATTAAAATATACAAAGGAAGACATGTTAAAATAAGAATAAGGAACTGAAAATGGAAAGACCATTTCCACCAAGAAGTCATCCTGGATTTGGCAAGGACAGCATTGGATTTTCCCCCCTATCATTGCATGTCTTCTGTTTAATGCTGAATGTTACGGCAAAGCCAAAGAAAATATATTACATAGGCCTTGATTTCAAAGGTTCAGGAAGCTCAGATCCCAAAATAGAGAGGGAGGAGAATTGAAGCATTTGCAAAAGTCAGATAACTATCAGACCCAATATATGTAAATGGATCAAATTTCCCTATCAAAACAAGGCTAAGGCTTTCCACCCCCCCCCCCCCCCCTTTGTCCAGAAATACTTTTCTGAACAGAACCGGAGAAATTCACAGAGAGTTGTGTATAAAACAAGAGTTTGTACCTGCAATCACATTTTAATGTCTCCACTTTTTAAAAGGAAGTCTATGATGAATCCTTCCTACAGAGAAGGATTATTTTGTCATATGCAAAACCACCTCTTAGAGATGTGAATACTGGGGTTTTTTATGTTCAAAAGAAGGCTCCTCTGTAGCAAAGCTTTACTAAGTGGGTAACTGTTTCTCTGATATGTGGTGATTACTTTCTCTTGACTCTTTCCATTTAATTCAGTTTAATGCTGGGTTTCACTGTTGATTATGTTTAAGGGACTCAGGAAGGTGGGAGTCAGTAGAGGCTATGCCTTGAGGTTGCTTCCAAGCCAAAGGAACCATAACATTCAGCTTCTGTGTTTGCTTTATGTATGGATTTCCAGGTCTGTCTGTAACAGCTTCACACATCTTTAGAGACCAAATTTTAATCTATAAGCTATTGAAGAAAAGAGGCGCACACACAATTCAATCAATAGAACAAATGTAGCCTAATATACAGATGAATTTATCTCGTCTAGATCGATATCGCTAATAACCACAGCACTATGTACTTTTACGGAATCTAGAAATCAGGACAACTAGTTCAAAAGTCAGTAAAAGTCAGATCACTGGGAACCAGAAGACTCATGCATATTTCGGAAGCTTGCAATTAAAACTTGCAGCCTGGTGAAGGATCTTTCAGAAATATTTCCTTATAAAATCAGTGACCCGTCTGTCATTCCCAAGACATGCTAGGATACTGTTGGGGAGGACAGGGGACAGGACCTTCTCTGCTTTGGGGAACCTGAGTGGGACCCAGGCCGCTGGGGTTTGTTGGGGATGAAGCAGAAAACTGCCACACACTTAGCCTCTGAAGGGTATGAGACACGGAAGCTCTAGGTCTGGGGCCAAGACCAGAGTTCTGAGACTGGGAGAGAAGCTCCAAATCAACCAGAGTGGATAAGTGGAAGCCATTTTTCTTTGCTCACTCCAGACTCACAATTGGAACTGAGAGAGGAGTTTTTCCTTTCAAGGAATCCTGGGTAGAATGCATTCTGTTCAATGAAATATTTAAACAACAACAAAAAAAGTCAAGATCCCTGTGGTAGGTATCGGTCATTGGTTTCCAGTTACTCAGCCTTTTTACAAGTCTTAAGGATCCTATAAACTTTGAAAGTTGTAGTAAAATATTTATAGAGCAAGTCAAAGAAAAGTATAAAACAGTAGTCTAGGTGACATTTTGACATGACCAAAATTCCTTTCTACCTCTCTTACTTTGGGTTCGGGAGCGGATAGGTACCTGGCCTGTTGAAATTCCAGCCGCCTTCAGCCCACAGACCTGGAGCTTGGTGATTCCCACAGCTGCTATGTTCTTTTGCTTTCCTTCTCTCTAGTGTTTACTTTAGAAATCCAGGAGACGATTTTGATGAGAAGTGACAGTCCCAATTCAGGGTGCTGCAGCTGAAATCTCTCAGGTCATTACCCCTTCTGAATTTCCAGGGAAGGAGCGTCGGAGCCACGTCTCCACTGGGTACCAGAAAGCCTAGAGTAGCAATAGCTCTTGCAGGTTTTAGGGCAGATATAAAATGGAGGCCCGAGTAGTAAAATCTGCCACCCCAAAGCCCCGAGATGCTCTTTATTCAAGCAGTCACGGGACCCCAGTGGAGCTCCATCTGGAGCAGTCACGTTTTGCCTTTGTGCCTTCGCTCTCCCGGCCAAGGCTTAGGGTCCTTCCCTTCCCGGCCAGGGCGCGGGGCCTCTGATGCTAGGGTCCTGTTCACCAGCAGCTGCCACCCCACTAAACAGCAGGGGCTGACTTTAAGCAAAGGAATCCGGGGTTCATAAACATGCACGGGGCAGGAAAACGCTATCGCGTATAAATGCGTGCAATATTATTCCAGGAAAAACATGTGAGTGTTTTGGAAGTCATAGGGGATTTCCTAAATAACGATGGTGCATGGCAGCCAAGAGGTTTTTGCTCAAAGAAAGCCCAAGATCATAACTGAAAGTGTGTTATGAGGCAAGAAAAGGTCAAGAACCACGGGCAAAAATAATGTCTTGTTTGGTCCTGCCACCATAACTCTAGGGGTGAAATTAAGTTCACGCCCCTTTATGCAAAAGTACGCTTCTAAAGTAATGAGGTAGGTGCCTCAATGAATATATCTGAATGAATGCATCTGAATAAACGTGGCCTTCAAATTAGCCCATGGTGAAGACTCTAATTCCTATGACATACGTTGGATCAAATTTCTTTTTGTTGTTGCTTCAACCAATTTTTTTGAAACTCTTTGCTCAACCCCTCTTACCCCCTAGATTTTTTTCTTTTAAAGATTTTATTCATTTTCCATTTGAGAGAGAGAGAGAGAAAACACGAGCGGGGGGTAAGGGGAGGAGCAAAGGGAGATGGAGAAGCAGACTCCCTGCTGAGCGGGGACCCTGATGTGGAGCTCGATCCCGGGACCCTGGGATCATGACCTGAGCCGAAGGCAGCCGCTTAACCGACTGAGCCACCAAGTGCCCCTCCCCCTAGATTTTTAAAAACCATTTTCCCCCTAGACTCTGATTCTCACCCCTCCTCTGAGACTCTTGAGGTTTTGTATATATTACCATCGAAAATATACCTATTTAACTCTGTAATTAGTTATTTTCTGGGTTTATGCCCCATACAGGAATGTATCCTGGCACAGAGTAAACGTATACAAACAAGTGTGTTGAGTGAATGACCTTAAGACGTGGTTTGTGATCCGTGCAAAAAAATGTGCCTAATATTTTGGACTTCTATGTTGTTTTACACCAAAGCAGAGTCACCCTATTTGATCGACTATATTCACCAGCTCTGTTTTCAGATGATTTTTGGTTGACTTTAAGAATCAAATGCACCTTCTTGGTATAAAGATTTATAACCACTGAGACTATTTTAAAAGAATGTGCTCTTGGCTCTGGAGGCAATCCCGAAGGAGGAATTTCCAAAATATTTTGAGCCATGACTGTATCATTGTGTAGTGATGCCCAGTGGAAAAATATTTTTTAAAGCGATAGGGCCATTCTGTAAAAGTTACTCAGAGTTACTAGCGGCTGAGAAATCAACTCGCTGTTGGGGCCGACTTGCTTTGTTTGGGGGAGAATCAGCAGAATTTCAGTTTGTCCATGAACAATCATTTGTGTAACGAGAGCCATTGTCAATCTGACCCTAGGCGTTGTAAGAGGAGATGTGATGTGTTTGATTTACTATAAATCAAGTCTAGCTTTAGAAGGGTACTGTCCCTGTGGCTTCTGTGAATATGGATTTAGATTTTGGTAATTGTCTCTAAATTGTTCAAGGAAGACATATGCGTGTGTTTGAATATGCGTTGGGTCTGAACACACGTACGTCTTGTCAAGTTGTTCGTTTGAGGGCATCGCAAAACCCGGAAGGGAGCCCGATCCTCTCCTCATTTCACACTGGGGAAGACTGGGAAGAGAAACTGAGCCAGGTTTAGCCCAGTGCTCTCTGGGTCTGAGCCCCAGGCGTGGTGTTATTACGGCCCGGAGATGGAAATAAACCATTCATTATTGTGGTTGATGTTTGGGGCCATAGAAGGTTCCCCTTAAAGGTGTGGGCTTAAAGGTTCCTGTTGTAGGAAGGGGGAGCTCCCCTTGCCAGTCATCTCGGGGTGAAGGACACAGGCTGGACACTGAGGTCTGGGGCTGCGAGGCCAGTACTGGATTTGGGGGTACGAAGGAGACCTGGGGATTTGTCGAGAAGAGGCTGAGCCCACTCGCTCATGTGAAAGTTAGCCAAGAGGGACAGGGAGGGTCTGAGGTTGGCTTTTGGAGCTCTGAACCCCTAGAGGAGCCACTTTTATTTATTTATTTAAAGATTTATTTTTATTTTTTTAAGATTTATTTATTTATTTGACAGAGAGAGAGAGATCACAAGTAGGCAGAGAGGCAGGCAGAGAGAGAGGGGGAAGCAGGCTCGCCGCTGATCAGAGAGCCCGATGCGGGGCTCGATCCCAGGACCCTGGGATCATGAGCTGAGCCGAAGGCAGAGGCTTTAACCCACTGAGCCACCCAGGCGCCCCTAGAGGAGCCACTTTTAATAAGCACATACGTGTTTCTCTGAGCGCAGCTGTGTCCACCCTGACTCTTCAGTAAAATTTCATTAAACAGTCTGACCATTCCTCACTACGCTTTGGGGAATTTCAGGCAGAGTTGGTGTCTGCACTTGACTTGCGGCAGGGAAGGCAGAGGCCTGAAGGAGCCATCGCTTTCCACACGGCTCTTCACTTCAAGCTCAAGGCGTCCCTGCCGTCGGAGTCCGCTTTGGCCAGCGCTTGGGGCACCACTCCCTACCTGCTCCTCGGCGTGGAACTTCATTCTTCATTCCTCAACTCCGGGGCTCCGCTTTCTCTCGATCTATGAGGGAGCCTCTCCCATGGGCCTTCCAGTATCGCTGGGTGTCTTCAGCCTTGCTGGTCTGCACTGGGGGCCCTGCCCCCTGCCGCTCATTGTTCTGTCTCTTCCTCTCTTCAGCCTTCCTGTTAAAGTCTCACCCATTGGACGCCTGGGGGGCTCAGTCAGTTAAGCATCTACCGTCCACTCAGGTCATGATCCCAGGGGGCTGAGATCGAGGCCCATGTCCGGCTCCCTGCTCAGCGGGGAACCTACTTCTCCCTTTCCATTTGCCTGCTGCTCCCTCTGCTTGTGTCCCTCTCTCTCTCTGTCAAATAAATAAATAAAATCCTTAAAAAGAAATAAAGTCTCACCCATTCCATTCTGTCTTTTCCTTTACCCACCATCCTGGTTGGAACCCAAGGTTCAGCTTCATTTGTTGTTGGGAGGTTGAGGGTGAAGGACCGCAAGTCTCCCGTCTGGGCCGTGTAGATGGCCCCCTGACTTTTCCACCTGCTAAGGACAACCGCCTTCTAGAGAAACTCTTGAGTATGATTAAACTGAGTCTCTTTCGTCCACGTTAAGTTGTATTACAAAAGCCACCCCTAGGGTGACCATCCAGAGGGAAAAAAGCTTCCCACGGTACTGCTATGAACACAGGAGTCTTTCCAAGTTGGTAACTGCTGGATTTTTAAAAGAAATCTCCACAAAAC
>JAPYYM010004034.1:0-10512 GCA_028534135.1 Potos flavus
GTAGAGGACATTGTGAGAAGGAAGGGAGGGATGAATTGGAGGAAATCGGAGGGGCGAAGAACCATGAGAGACTGTGAACTCAGAGCAATGGACTGAGGGTTTTGGAGGGGCGTGGGGTGGGGGATGGGCGAGCCTGGTGATGGGTATTGAGGACACGTATTGCATGGAGCACTGGGTGTGGTGCATGAACAATGAATCTTGGAACACTGAAAAAATAAAAAGTATTTGGGGGAAGAAAAAAAGAGTTGGACACTTAATTGACTAAGCCACCCAGTTGCCCCAGGATTGAAGATTTTGAAGAGAAGTCAGATTTGTGCTTTTCATTGAGAAGCTTTTTTCTCTTAATTTAATAAATGTTAAGTGATCATCCTCTGAAGTGTACAACTTTTGAGGAAAAATTAAAGCTTTCAATACCGCCAGATTTTGCTCAGTTTTTCTGTTTTGTCTCCTGCATCTTAGGGCAGAAGAGAAGTTAATGTTCAAGCTGATAGGAACTTTTTGGAAGAGGTTTAATAAATTTTGCTTAATAAAATGTGCTATAACTGTTGCAATATTACCAGAGGGTCACTGTAAACCTCGCCAACTGTTGGCCTTAATTCACTAGTCATGTCTGCAGTATCACACACCGATTCCCTTTATAAAAGGTTGACTAAAAGAGGTTGCTATAATTGTTGAAAACATTTCTGTTGCAATCATCTGGCAAGTTTGCAAAAGTTCTCCTGAATAAGGTCCTTGAGCTTGGTCCTTGCAGTGGCTAACCAAAAGTTCTAAACTCCCAAAAGCGCCTATATTTACTACAAAGAAATAACGCAAACTTGTTTTCCTTTTTGTAGCAAGTCGTACTGGAAGAAGGTACAATTGCCTTTCAAAATTGGGTGAAAACAGGCACAGAAGTTTACAGACAGTTTTGGATCTTTGACGTGCAAAACCCACAAGAAGTGGTTATGAACAGCAGCAGAATCAAGGTTAAACAAAGGGGTCCTTACACATACAGGTGAGTCCCCACAAATAAGTGGCATTCTTTCCTTGACCATGTATATTTCTGAAAAGACTTCCACTTGCAAAATGACGTTGTTTTCAGATGTACTTACTATTTTATTCCAGTTATAATGAAATATTTTGTTTCTGCGTATAGAGAATCCTAACCTAAGGATATAATGATTATAGGAAACACAGATTTTATTAGAAATTTGGCAGCATCAAATAACTGCCTTATATTTAAGAAGTTACAGGTGTTTTGCACTTGTGACACATATTCTCGGCAACTCTGAAATATGCATGCTTAATAGCAAAAAATCTATCAGAATTTTTAAAACCAGAGTATCTTAAAACCCGAAAATTGAATGTATACATTATACCAGTGGTTCTTGAAGTGTGGTTCCCGCCCCCGCGGCATCAGCCTCTCTTGGGAACTTGCTAGAAATGCGAACTCTCAGATCGCACCCCAGGTCAAATGAGGCAGACTCTTGGGTTGGAGCCCAGCAGTGAGTTTTGCAGACCCTCTGGGTGATTCCAGTACGTATCCAATTTTGCGAATCACAGCATTAAACTGATTTTATGTAACTGCAGGATCTGCTAAGGATTTCTATTGACACTAATTTCCAAGTCAGACAGGTGTTTGTCTTGATTCACTGGTTTCATCCTTCTATTTTCTCCATGAATGAGACTGAAGATGCTACGCCTGTATCTTATATTCCCTAATAGTTTAACATGCTTTTGAATAGAATCTTCAGGTATTGGAACTAGAGGGGAATGATTAGCCAGAAGTTTCCATTTTGTAAACTAAAAAACACTGACACCAGAGGAAGTGAAGTGATGTGTCTGTGTTCTAGACCTAGAAACTGGTGACTCCTAGATTTTTGTATGTTTTTTTTTTCTTATTTAAATTACACACTATGTGGTTTTTCCAACTATCAAGGTAGGAAAAAGGGGGGGGGAGGGACTGAGGTGCTAAAGGCACTAACCATCACCAAGGATAGGGAATACATTTATGATATCCATGTGGGAAGTTAGGTAAATCCTGCTGTATCATTTGTTATACCAATGTGTGATTTTTCCCTCAAGGATAATTATAACGCATTACATAGCACAATCCATTCTTATCACAAAATTTCATATTTACAATTTCTTATAATTCATAGTTTTAATATGTTTTAGATAGTCTATAAGTACATAATTTATTTCTTTATGCATTTATATGTTTTTAGATCGACAACTCCCACTCAAAATATAATAACGGCCATTGTGAAGGTAGTGCCTGTGGCCCTAGCATATGATATATACGCCGCCGAGGGCCTTAGTGACTTTTCTGTCCTAGTGATTGTCCCCAAGCCTCTTGTCTCTGTGCACATGTCTGTGACTATTCACAGTGCTATTGAGGAAAACTTGGTTTTCATTGTTGCAAAAAAAAAAAAAACCCTTGCAAAATATTTTCATTTTTTCATGGTCTGAGTTCTCATGTCGTTATCAAAAGCCTATAGGAATATTTTGTTCCAAAAAAAAAATGTAGCAATGATGTGTACCTATGAAAATCTAGAATTCACATGTGAGCTAATGAGAATATAAGGAAAATTTTTAAGAAAACTGAGTGAACTGAATACATGTGAGGAAAGCAAATAGTTGTTAGAATTTGAGAACTCCTTTTCTGTTTTGTTTTGGGAGGGTCACGTTTTCTATTTTTAAGGATATTGCTTGAGATATACAAACATAATACTGAATCCAGCCCAAGTCCTACTCTGATAGATAACAACTAATATATTTCCTTTTTAGAGACTTTAACCTATCTCTCCAAAGAACAGAAAGGTTAGATATAGTTGATTTACTTGGAGAGGCAGTGAGGGGAAGGTTGAATTAGAGAAGTTGGATTTGCAGCTAAAGTTTATAAACAATAAATTCCCATTTGTGTAACAACATTGAAGGAATTTCTAATTAACTAGGGATCATCTTGTCTTACGATGTCACCAAAATGGAGCCATTAGTGTCTGTTTGGATGCCTTAAATAATGGGAAAACAATCGGTTACCTCTCAGAAAAAGTTAACAATTTCAGAGTCTTCCTAACAGCTAATAGGTTGAGGCAAACTTGCCTCCACATAAATTATACCCTGAATGCAGTTGAAACTGGCAGGGAAGAAGGATGTCCCTCCCTCAGAACCACTGGCTCATTTGGTCCATGTCTGCTAAAGTGAGTTCAGTGAAACTTTGATTGACAAGGTATAACATGGGTCAAAGCATAAAATTTCCTGGATTGAGATCTTAATTATATATATTGCAATCTCATCATCTCTATGAAGACTCAGTAATTCCTTGAGAATCTTCTCCGATCCAACATTACTGCCTTTTTTGTTGTTTTTAAGCTACTTTGCTTTGGCAGGAGTACAAAGAAAGCAATCTGGGACAAAATCTAAGGCAGATTTCTCCCTTTGACCTTGTTAACTAACAGTTTGAAAAACCTGTATACATTTTATTTTTTAAACAAAAGAACAGTTACGTTCTCTTTCTAAGTGTACATTCTAAACACAGTTCCTCAGTGTAAAGGATTTTTCTCTTAGTGCCATCTACTGGTATAATATTGTCAGTACAACTTAAGTAAGCTAGAATCTGGGTCACTTATGTTGCTATTGTTTCAATTATTACACATACGTAAGTCTTCCTGAAAATTAAAGTGCTTCAATTTTAAATGTTAATAGCAGGTTGTCTAATCTTAAGATATAATTACATAAAAGAAAAGAGTAGTTGACTAGTAATAGACTGTCCAGGTTGCTGTTTCAGATTTGTACATTCCTGGTATGTCTATGGTACTCCAAGAAGAATAAATAATAAGGCTTTGATGAAATTATGTTAAAAATAAATTCTCTCTCCATCTTACTCTGAACTTTCTTGAAAAAATGCGATCCCTTAATTTATTCATTCAAAAATTATTTATCAATAACTCACCAGGTGCCAGGCACTGTGCTTAAGGATATAAAATATTCCTAATTCCTACCCTACAGGAATTTACTTTTTTTTAAAGATTCTATTATTTACTTATTTATTTATTTATTTAGAGTAAGAGAGTGCGCAAGCATGCACATGAGCAAGGGCAGGGGGAGGAGAGGAAAAGAAAGAATCTTGAGGGGACTCCATGCTGAGCATGGAGCCCAAACTGGGACTGGATCCCACTACCCTGAGACCATGACCCCAGCCGAAATCCAGAGTCCGGTGCCCAACCAACTGAGCCACCCAGGCGGCCCCCGGGAATGTACATTTTTATTATACTTGAGTGAAATGTCGTGTCTTGGGGCACCTGGGTGGCTCAGTGGGTTAAAGCCTCTGCCTTCGGCTCAGGTCATGATCTCAGGGTTCTGGGATTGAGCCCCGCATCAGGCTCTCTGCTTGGCAGGGAGCCTGCTTCCCCCTCTCTCCCTGCCTGCCTCTCTGCCTACTTGTGATCTCTCTCTCTCTCTCTCTCTCAAATAAATAAATAAAATCTTTAAAAAAAAAAGTAAAAGAAAAAGAATTGTTGTGTCTTAGGGTTTTACGTTTTGTTTTTTTAGTCCCATTTTTTTTTAGTCTTTACCTTAGCTATCTATTCATCTCATGTATAGACATTCACATATATGGTAATGCAATGAAGTGTACCTTACTTTGTCTCAGTAAATATCCTGTACTCGAAAAGATTTTTTTTTTTCATAATAATCAGCCTTCACCATGTTCCTAAAAAGTGGTTGGTACTCTTTACAGCCAGGAGCTTAGAATTATAAGTATTTAGTAAATGGCAGGAGTGGGGAGGGGAACTGGCCTGTAAAATGGAAATTTATTCCATTAGTTATCTTCCGTTCTCATTAAAGTACTGGAAAATATGGAAACGTCAGTGCCAGACAGGCTGTATACGTTGAGCATTCTTTCTAATATAAGAAAACGGACTCTTACCATTCACCTACGGGAACCGGGAACCTTTCGGCCGTCTCCTCCTTACCCTCAGGATAAAGGCTAGATACTAGAGGATAGGATGCAACCCTTTTATGTTTGAGATCTTACTTATTTTGATGGCTTTATTTCCCACCATTGTTATTCTCACTCTGCAATCCAACCAAATTCAACAATTTGCATTTCTAACAATACACGATGGGGCTTTTTACCCTGTTTCTCCTAATTTAACTTCTATTTGTCAGACCACTTATGTGGAATTGCTACCAAACCGTATCTTGACACTTATTCCCACCAAGACCATCCTGAACCTGGATTTGTATCTGTTCTGGGTTTTCCCATGGATTCTGTGAAAACTCTTATAACAACACCTATTACTTTTCCCATGGTATGCAGATTTAAGGTCCCCTTCTCTATCTGCCCAAGACCCAGCATTGGCTTATTTATCATTTTAAACAAATTGGTTAGCATAATTTCTGACATATTCTATATACTGAAAAAATTATTTGTTACCCAAATGGATGGCAGTGGAAACCTGTTCACTTGAGGCATTTATTCTGAATTTTATTAATTTCTGTTTTTCAGAGTTCGTTATCTAGCCAAAGAAAATATAACCCACGACTCTGAGAACCTCACAGTCTCTTTTGTCCAGCCCAACGGTGCCATCTTTGAACCTTCGCTTTCTGTTGGAACAGAGAATGACACTCTGACCGTTCTCAATCTGGCTGTAGCTGTGAGTAGACTAGACAAACAACCAAATTCTTTGTTTTGAAATACTGTAGAACCGACTATCGTTAATCTCATGATGCGAACTATCATCAGATAATATTCATTTTTATAAAAATATATTCCTATGTCATTATTTTGAATGGAGTGTAGGTCATTTGGAAAGAAGACAAAATCAGAACTGAATTGGAAGACCACTTAAAGTAGTATATCATTAAAAAAAAAAAAAAGGTCTAACTTTAAATGTCTCCTTTTGACTGCCACCGAGGCAGAGAAATGTAATCATCTAGGGATTAGACAAATTACATTTTTTGTCCTGGCAAGATTGGGTAATAATTTTAAAGATACAGTTAGATTTTTTTTTTCCTATTGAACTTAATTGTAGTATTTGATCCATCTATTTGTTAGGTACTAAAATTGATGTGTCAAGCAGTGATTTTTTTTTTTTTTTTGTAGGCTGCACCCCATCTCTATCCAAATGCATTTGTTCAAGTGTTACTCAATTCACTTATCAAAAAGTCAAAATCTTCTATGTTTCAAAGAAGAACTGTGAAAGAGCTCTTGTGGGGCTATAAGGATCCGTTCTTGAGTTTGGTTCCATATCCTCTTTCTACGACAATCGGTGTGTTTTATCCTGTGAGTGCTCAAATATGAATGTTGATTTTTCTTAATACTTTAATTGGATAAATATGATGGCATTGGTAATTTATAATTTTATAATTTAGTGTGTTTCCACGAATTCTGATCTGGGAATAAATATCCTCATTTTTAAAAATCTCTGTCTCCAATGGTTTCAGCTTTCCTGGTTGGAAAACTTAATTCATCTAAAATTAACAATTAAATTTAAAATGAAGAAGCTGAAATTTAATTCAGTTTCCACTCTTGGAGAAATACACAATTTGTCTAAAGTAGGTCATAAGCCAATAACGCTTTGAATTCTATTTTTCGTTTTGATTTCCCTTCTCAAAAAATCAAGTTTAATATCATATTTTTATTTGCGTTAAAGGAATTCACCTTATCATTCCTCCTTCTCCAGACCTCTTATAGATTTGTGTTAATATAAATTTAAAAGCCTGAATTTGCACACAATGAGACGGATGAAGCAGCAATGTCCTATTTTAATGTGTTTGCCATGAAATAGCAATTTGCAGATTACAGAAAAGGCAAACCCAACAATGCACTTAGTTATAGCTTAAGGTTTTGAATTATAAATAGGACAAGCTAACTATTAAATTGGAATTTTGACTGTGGCTTATTTGGCACTATATGTGGTATTAGTTATATTCTCCAATTCGTTGTTTAGTTTTAGATAGTGTTTAGGATTGCAAGGCTATAGGTCAATAAATATGAATGTAGAAAGCCTTAAAGCATCAGAGATTCGGTTACTATTTTTTAACTCAAAAACTCATAACTCTTTCCTTGGCTAATTCTGTTTTTAATCTTGTAGGCCTAATTTTTAGTATCCACTTATTAAAGATCATAGCATTTAGAAAGAAAAAAAAAAGACCATGACATTTGGAATATCTCGAAGTCTGTCCTTGTTCTCCTAGGCATTTTTTAATATCCCTTCCCTCAGTATATTAGAAATAGTGATAAAATTGCCTAACTGGCTTAGCTAGGACAAAGAGCACTAGAGTTTGGATCACGTCAAATTCTGATACTGGTTTTTCTTCCTTTGTCTCAACCTCGAGCATTTATTTCTAGGTGCCTTTTATAGTCTTATCTTTTTGAAATGTTCAAGATTCAAACTTGCACGAAGGTAAACCAAATTCAATAATTTTAAAACTTCATTGCATATGTATTTCCAACCATGTAATTACAAACCACCAGGATCTGGAAAAACGCAAAAGTGAGTTACATATAACTTAGAAAATATGGCTTGTCCTAGTAGTGATTTCTTCTTGTACCTATCATCTTTTCAGTACAACAACACCGCAGATGGAGTCTATACGGTTTTCAGTGGGAAAGACAACATAAGCCAAGTTGCCATAATTGACACTTACAAAGGTAAAAGGTAAGTAAGTATCCAGATAAAGTGCATGTACTTGGAGGCAGGCATGGTATTCGTTCAACAACTGGTAAGGCACAGGCAGCAACTGTGTCCAGATCTGCCTGTATCTCAGCCCTGGCAAGTTTTGTTCTGCCCGCTGTTAACCCTTTAGTTGTGGCAGTTGGTCACACCCGCGCGTAGCTGCTGAGAATCAGCCCCAGTTGAGAATTTGGTTTACCTTCGTGCACGGGTTCTCTTACGTAAAGAAATCCAAAGGGACTATTTCCATCTCTGCTGCAGGATGTTCCTACAGTTATGTGACCACAAAGGAAAGGAAGAAAATCAATGCATAAGCCGACAACTAGCAGCTAGAAAAACCTAGCTTGCTGGGTGTGTTGCGCTTTTGTGAAGCCTATCAAATAAAAATTGTTCATGTCACGGCATGACTTCATGTGTCTCTAAAGATGAAAACTTAACGAATCCATGCAAATGTTTTCATGGCTTTTCCCTTCAAAAATTTCTTGAAATAATTGTCTATATTGGCAAATCAGCATTTTTTAAACCTTTATCGGTGCAAAAAATGGAATTAGTATCTCAAGTACAGTTCTAAAATGGGCATATTAAAGTTGAAAATAAAGACTGTGCCTCCTTTAAAAAAAAGACTGTGCCTCCTTTGAAGTAGTAATGAAATGAGATAAATTCATATAGTCATGATTTGCCTTTTTTCCCCTAGCTCCTGACTACTCATCCAGAGTATACATAATTGATCCTATGTGTAATAAATAGGAAGAATCTCAGTAAGTGTCAGAGAAGAGAATCCTTTTCTAATCAAGGTTAATAAATGTGCTTTAGCTCAGTTATTTCCTGGTAAAGAATACAGTAGTCAGAATTAAAAGATATGAAATGTTTTTATTTATATAAGTAAGCACTGCCTCACACTGAGTGCCTATCTAAAAATTGCATACAGCCATTAAATATTCACTAAGGTAGTACATCTTTCTATAGAAAAGTCTAGTGGAAGAAAAACATTCTAAATGCTTGTTTTGGGGGAAATAGCATAGCACTGTATATTGTTGATTTCCTCATGAGCATTTCTGCCATTTCAATATTACAGAGACATTTTGAGGAGAGTTGCTAAGTGCTTCTAATTGGAGTGAGAATTCCACAGCATTTTGAGAGTTTGACAAGATCAATTTAACTGATCATGGCAAGACTGAGCATGATTGCCAGCTTATTGTGTTTAAAAAAGAAGCAACAGCTTGCCTTGACATGTCACTGGATGATATGTTAACAGTGGGAAAAAGATAGGTTTTCCATCACCAAAAAGTGGCTGGGGATGCAGAGAAACTATTACTACTGTTGTTTGTATTGTTTCCAGATATATATACATGTATCTTACATAGACACCAGAGTAGAACTTAATCAACTCTTTCCTACTTGAATGCCAGCTTCTAGAAGCATTAAAAGGGAGAAAAGTATCAATTGATGATCTGCATGTTTCCAGTCTCCTCTCTTTCTTCAACACCTGCTTTTCTTTCCTCCTCCCCACGCCCTTCTTCTCCTTCAGACTGAGCTCACATCAGTTAACCACTTATTTTTCTCCATTTTGGACACGGAAAATACTACCAAGTCCATTTCTCCCGATGGGGAAAAAAAAATTCTCCCCTAGGTAGAGATTTCAATTTCAGATGTTTTTTTTTCCCCATTTTCTTTCTTCAGAAATGTTCTCTATTCTAAGTTGTTTCGAATTAATTAACATTTGGCAATTTTTAATATATAACCTGGCCACTTAATGGTATTGGGCCCTGCACTGATCTCAACAAGATGGAACCTTCAAACAAAACATGGGCTCAGTGATTTCGAACAGTTCTTCAACTTGGCCTTTGTCACACATCTAAATCTTTACTATTTTAGTAGTAGTACCGAGTCATAATAGATAAAGTAGTGTGAGAAAGATGCTTTAGAAAAGAGAATGTTTGCTGATTTCCTTTCTTTTTATTCCTCAGGAATCTCTCCTATTGGCCAAGTTATTGTGACATGATTAATGGTACAGGTAAGGGCATTCGTTTCGTAGTAATACTCACACTGACCCCGCCTCCCTCCGTCACGCAAATGCCACCCCCGTACCTACAGTGTTCTGAAGGTTAAGGGTATGCATTTACCTATCTTTATAGCCCTGCAACAGAATTCAGAGTCTCTATGGTTACATAGGTTTAGTAAATGGCTGTCCAATGCGATGGGATTTCGGAAGGTGATCCTTGAGGATTAGCTTCCCTGCATGACTAGGGAAACATTTGTTATATAAAAGCTCGACTTCTTGAACTACTTTCCTGGCAACAGAAGTAATGGGTTAAAAAAAAAAAAAAAAAACTTAGAGAAGTAGTTACTATTCACATATTTTATAAATAATGTACAGATAATTTAAAATTGACAGAATTTTAAAAATGAATACAATTACAAAAGGTAAAACATATTTCGAAGTGGGATTGCAAGCTGAGGTAGAACCCGTGAAGTTCCAAGACAGAGCCATCTCTTTTGACTAAGGTGGTCAGAGTAAAAGAAGAAAGAACAAAAACTTAACGTTAGATGTCTACTAACCATGAAAAACATGTGCAAAATGAACATTCTGAATTAGAAGTGGGGAAAAAAAAAAAGTTGTATGAACTTAGATTTTACAGCAGGTTTAGATCTGGCTGGTTACTCTCCTTGAAGAAAAGCAAAGTGCAGGTAGACCGATTAGTTAAAGAACTAAGGTTTTAAAAAGCAAATGGGAATCAAATACCATGAGGTAATTAAAACCTGAGATGAGGAGAGCTCTCGGCAATGCAGAAGCAGACAGAAGCATGAGGTTTCCGAAGTTGGTGAGGCTTACTGTTTGCCTACAGGAAAT
>JAPYYM010004035.1:0-10510 GCA_028534135.1 Potos flavus
TTTCAGCCTTCAAATACATGAGAAAAACATTTCTGTTGTTTAAATCGCCTGATCTGGTAATTTGCTACGGCAGCCCTAGCAAACTAGTGTATTTCCTAACGTGGGATCTCTTCGTCTTAACTTCCAAAAGTTCCCTCCCGTGGTGCTGCTGTACAACGTGTCAGCGCGCACACAGACAGCGCCACTGTTCCCTGTTACGATTTTCTACAGACCACTTTCTATTTTCCACACCTGGGATGGTTTTCTTGCCTGATAAATGTCACGAGCGTCTCTAAAATGAGACTTCCTGTCTATTTTCCTAAATACCCTTCTGTGATGTTCATGTGTCTGTGTGGCTGGGCCCCGAGATGCCCAGATTTGGGGGTGACTATCGTGCTGGGTGTGTCCGGGATGGTGTCTCTGGGTAGGATTGGCATGGGATGGCGGAAGCAAAACGTCCCCTCCATATGGGTGGGCACCCTCCAAACCAAAACCCGCGCAGACAGACAAACGCGTGGGGTAAGAGAGAATTCGCTTCCTCTGCCTGACGCCCTCCAAGTGGCATGTCACCCTTGTCCTGCCTTTGAATCCGGACTCGGACGGGAACCGGCATCCTCGGCTGTCCCTGCTTCTCAGGCCTCCAGGCTGGGACGCGAGCCACCCCATCGGCTCTCCTGCCAACGCAGGACTGCAGACCTTAGGACTTCCCAGGCTCCCTAACAGCACGAGCCAATTTCTTATAACAAATCTGTTTGTATGTATTGGATTGGTGCTGTTTCTCTGGAGAATCCAGACTAGTATACAATCATTCATTATTTGAGTGAAAAATGGGGCTGTCACATCTGAGTATGAAGAGAGTAAATATCAGATAGTTAGAAATCCCATTTCCTTGCTGATTTAATCATATGACATGCCAACCTCCTTCTCCCTTATTAAAATAACAAAGTGTTATATAGTTGTATGTCACAAACTTTCATGCGTCACAACATAATCCCATTGTCTCACTGGAATCACTGATGGCCTTGATGTACCAGAAAGTTTTAAATTATGGTCAAATCAGGGAGAACCTTGCAATAAGCTTTTCTAAAGGAAAACCAAATTAGGACAATCCATCAGCTCGTCTTGAAAGACGAATTCCTTCAGAATCCAACTGCTCGAGTTCCAAGAAAATAGAATTTAATCAGATTAAACATTGTCAGAGCTCCACTCAATTTCATGTGCCCCAACCTCTCTTCCCTCCAGATATGGTGGATGAAATGTCCATGAGCCTGTCGGGGCGGCCCCTCCGCCCTCCTCTCTCACCCACCGGGAAGTCTCCGCCCCCGAATTTGTTTTCCCTCTACGGATCTGGGGAGGACACAGACAAGAAACCAAGCATGTGTCCCTTTCCAATCTTGTCTTGTCACCTCCCCCTACAGCTCCTGTCCCGTCTCCCTTTTTCTCTCTTCCTTGACAGCAAAAGTGACAGAGGAACATATGTGATTATTGCTTCTCATCATTCTTGAACTCGATCCAGTCACTTCCCCTGAAGCTGGTCTAGTCAAGGTCACACTGACCTCTACATTACTGAGTCCAAACATGGTTCCACAAGCCTTCCTAGAATTACCAACACCATTTGGGCTGGTGGGCACGGTCTCTTCTTGGGCGCTCTTTCCTGACTTGGAATCCAAGGACAGTTCTCTTAGCTTCTGTGCCCCCACATACTGGCCACTCTTCCCATTCTTTGTGCTGCTTTCTCCCCGTGTCCCTGACCTCTAAGACTCGGAGGGTCAAGGGCTCAGGCTTGAGATCGCTTCTTCTATTTTATTGACATTCGTTCTCTCAGTGATCTCATCCAGTTTCGTGGCCCTGAAGATAATCTAAATAGTGATAAATTCCAAACTTATATCTGCAGCCTGGACAGCTAGCTTAAGCTCCAGACTTGCATATACTACTGTCCGCTGGACTTGAGTACCTTCAGGGCCCGAAACGATGCTGAGAACGTAAGAGGCACTCGGGGTCTGTGAAGTGAGTAACTGAGCCAACAAGTCAATGTACGAGGAACACATGGGCCCCCACCCAGTGTTTGCATAACCTTGCACAAGCCTCGTAACGTCCAGCCGGACTGGCTCATATGAAGTTAAAGCTGATCGGCACGACCTCTCCAGGTCAGTGCGAGAACTAAGTGTGATGAGTTTGGAAAGAGAGAGGGGCGGTCTGGGTGCCGGCAATTTCCGTGACCGCTCCCCCTGGAGGCCAGGCTCCTGCCGGGGGCACAGCCCTGTGTGCGGATGGGCAGGGCCCCCGGAAGCGACCGCTCACGGCGTGGCCGCAGGTGCAAGAGCACGATGGCCACAGGAACTGTGCCACGTGCACCATCCCCAAAAGGGCGCAGTAGTCGCGGTCACACCCTCACCCCTCCTCTGCCCCTGCTTGCATCATAAAAGCTTGCCCCAGGGGCCAGTCTGTCCCAGGCATCCCGTCGGCCCGGCCCGGCCTGGCCCTGGAGACTCTCCTCAGACCACAGTGTGGCCGGCACACACGCATGTGGTCAGCCCCGGCCACCGAGTCACACAGCATCCTCACAAAGTGACGATTTCCCAGTGGGCTCTTCCAGTGCAGGGAGAGGCTGAGGGCGGGAGCCCCGCGGGACACAGCCTCCGGGGTCCGAGGGGCCGGCGCTGACCCTCGCCGCCCGACCGTGGGCCAGCGGCTCTTCTCCACCCCTCCCAGGGCGGCGGGAGGAGAGTCCTCCATCAGGGCACGACCGCGGACCCCATCAGGACCTGGTCCCCCCTGCAGAGCAGCTAATGGACAAAAGGAAGCCTGCCCTGTCCTTGGTCGGAGCTTGGCGGAAGACAGGCCCTGAAAAAGCCTGCGGTGTATTTCAGGGGCAAGGGCTAAGCACACAGGACGCCTCGGTCTGCCGACATCCCCGGTGTCCCGGTCGGCAATGTGGGGGCAGGTGCAGAACGCTTGACTTCCGGGATGCTCCTCTCTGCCCAGAAATCCCTTGGTCCCTCGGGAGCCACCTCGATGCTGTGCTGCCCAGGAAGCCCCTGTCACCTGCCAGAGCACAGCTCGCACCCAGGGGACGCGCACCCGGGGGACGCGCTGACCAGAGTGCAGGACGGGGAGGATGGGCAGGGGATAAACAGAGGGGACAGACTTGTTCCTGAGGCTCCCGTGGACCAGATCACTTCTGGGTTTTTATAGCTACGATATGATTAAAAAAATTTTTTTAATGCCAAAACAAGAGTCCAAATTCTGGGGTACATTTAAATGTTAACATTTAAAAACAAACAATTAAACTCGAGTCCGTATATAATTATGATGTTCGCGGTAATTACAGAATGAATAAAACACGTTTATCCCGAGTGTAAGCAAGCATTCCGGGCCAGGCCTGGGACACAAATGTCAAGTTCCTGAGGACGAGGTCACCGTTCAGTCTCTAGAAGATCTTTCTGCGGTTGGCTGGGTGACCTCGATTGGAGATGAAATTCGGAATATAAATGTGGGCATTTGTGACTCTGGCGCTCAAGCCAGAGGGGCTGCGGTCCGTCCCTGGGGGGGGCTTGGTCGTGGAAGCCACGCTGCCCGTGATTGGGGTCCTCGTCCTGACCGGGAGCGGCTGGTGCTTCCCAGAAGGGGGGCGTCTGTGATGAAAGCCCCTGCAAGCCAGGGTCCCGTCCCAGGTCAACAAGTACAAAAAGGGCTGCTTTCTGAAATGTTTGTAAGCTGAACTCTAGAACAGTTCATTAAGATATTCCTGGTTTCTGAACACATTTTATGCCAGTTTTTCATCTAATTGGAAACTATAGATGGGCGGATCCGGTCCTCCCACAAAGCCGTGGCTGCAAAGTGTGTGTGCGAGTGTCTGTGTGGTGGGAACTACACGGACAAGCCGGCTTCCACGCCCACGGAGAAGCGACTGTGCTACGACCTGGGGGGCACGAAAGCGGGGGTCACCAGGCTGCAGGACCGCAGGGACTACTTGAGTTTGAATGCACTTGGCTTCATAAGCATTAATTAACTTGTTTACTTGAGGAGGCGGTATTAATTGCACGATTGAACTGAGTTTTTTGTTTTGCTCTGCAAAATGCTGCTGCTGGGATCTGTCTTTATGGCGATTACATGGGGGTGAAGCTGGCTCTCGTGGTGACTTGTCCCCAAGGCCACATGACACCCAGTCTTTCCTGAGGACAATGAGTTTTGTGTTTTGTTTTGTTTTTTCTCCAAATACTCTTTATTGCCTGAGCCTCCAGGAACCCTTAGCTGGTGTGGTTTCACGTGTGCCTTTGTTTTGCGGCTTCCCACTCCTTGATTGCCATTCCTCATTTACTTTTTCCCATTTCATGGCCTCTCTTTATTTATTTTTTCTTACCTATCTTTCGACTGTGTTTAGGATTTGCCTATGAACCACACACACACACACACAGAGGAGAAACTTCAGGGGAGAGACCCTTCCCCGGTCAAAGTCGTGTTTGACAAGAGTCCTCCGCTCACTTTATGTATTAAAAATCAAATTCTTTCACATGGCCTTCCTGCAGAGCAGATAAGCATAAAGCGAGACCGTGGAGTTGGCTAGAATCTAACTCCAACCACTGTAACTATGATGTGTAGAGGGTTTTGACATTGTGAAGAAAAAATCAAATCAACAGAGAAGAATGAAGAGATTTGCAAGGATTTTTTTTTTTTTTTTTACTAAGACCAACACACCTACATCTCCTGAAAAAAATCAAATTATGTGTGAACCTTTGGAAGTAAAATGTATATTGTGAAAATAAATATATGTGAAACTTTGGAAATAGAATGTATAAAATACGAAATAAGAAAGTATTAGGATTGACAATTTGAAACTGTCAAAATTAGCTAACGCATGTAAAAATAAGGTCAAATAATATTTTGTCTTTACTGAAAAATACATACTGATGTATACGGTCAGCTACCTAAGTTGTTGGGCCCAGTGCAAAATGAAAATGCAGGACCTTTTCTTCAAAAAACCAAGGGAAAAAATCTGTTAAAGCTAATAACTACAAATTCTGAGTAAAATTGTTCCAAGTAAAAAAAAATTTTCAAATATTAGCATGAATTTTACCATTTATTTTTATGTTATGCAATGGCAGTTTTCAATGGAAAAATAACTCATCTGCAGAGTCACCGGAATCGTATAATTTGTGTTTTGTAGCTTGTCCTTCAGAAGACACAAACACAAACCAGGCTCAGAAAGGTTGGAAGGAGAAAAGGAAGGGTCCCCCAGGCACTGAGTTGGCCTGGGGCCGTGCTGCCTGTGCGTGGGGGCAGAATTTGACACCCGGGACTCTTCTGGAAGTCCTACAGGACACCAACTCCAAGGGTTTGAGGTAAATCGAGATGAAGGACTCGGAGGGAAAGTGAAGAATGAAGGGGCCGGGTACTGAGCGTTGTGTCCACTCAAATAGATAATGGAGCGCCCTCTGAGGAGCTGTGGGAAGTAGGGTCAGAGAAGAGAGTAAGTGCCGTCATCCACAACAAGTACATCCTGGAGTGGGGGAGAGCCCAAGCGTGCTAAAAGCCCGTTTCTCAAATTACGAAGTCAATAAATACAGTCTAAAATCATAATGTGTACTTAAAATGAGACCCAATTCTACACAAAAAAAAACAGGCAACGAAATGTAAAAAAAAAAATACTACATCAGAGTACATTAAAATGAAAAGCTTCTGTGCATGAAAGGACACAATCCACAGAGTGAAAATCCAATTTATTATGTGGGAGAAATTTGCAAATCACATGAGAGATTAATACCCGGATTATATAAGGAATTTGTTTACCAGTAACAACCACCACAAATGTTAAAGAAATGGACAAAGAACTCGAATAGACGTTTCTTCAAAGAAGATATATGGATGGTCAAAAGCATATTAGAAAGACGTTAAACCTCACCAGTCACTGGGGAAATGTCGGTCCAAACCACAAGGAGATACTATTTCATGCTCTTTAGGATGGTCAGCATCAAACACAAAACAGGAAATGTAACAAGTGTTAGCAAGGGTCTGGAGGCACTGGAACCCTCGCGCATGGTTGGTGGGAGTGTGAAAAGGGGCAGCTGCTGTGTAAACAGCATGGCGGCTCCTCAGACCATTAAAAATGGAATTACCTCATGGTCCAGCAATTTCTCTCCTGGGTATATACCCCAAAGAATTGACAGCGGGGTCTTGAAGAGAGATTTGTACACCCAGGTTCATAGCAGTTTACTCACAGTAGCCAAGAGTTGGAAGAAGCCAAGCGTCCATCAACAGATGAATAAATCGACAGAATGTACTATATCCATACAAGGGAATTCAGCCTTCAAAAGAAAGGAAACCTTGTCATGTGCTTCAGCATGGGTGATCCTCAAGGACATTATGCTAAATGAAAAGTGTCATAAAAAGGCAAATACTGTAGGATTCCACTTCCGTGAAGTCCTGAGAATAGACTGTTCACAGAGACGGAAGGCAGAGTGCCCCCCCAGAGCATGGGGGAGGGGGATGGGGAGGTGTAACTTAATGGGGATAGAGTCTCGGTTTTGCACGATGAACTGAGTGTACTGAACGCTACAGAACTGCATGCTTGAAAATGCCTGAGATGGTATATTTTCTGTTATGTGTATTTTGCCATAGTTAAAAGTTTGTTTTTTTTTTAAAGATTTTAGTTATTTATTTAACAGAGAGAAAGAGATCACGTAGGCAGAGAGGCAGACAGAGAGAGAGGGGGGAAGCAGGCTCCCTGCTGAGCAGAAAGCCCGATGCGGGGCTCGATCCCAGGACCCTGACATCATGACCTGAGCCGGAGGCAGAGGCTTAACCCACTGAGCCACCCAGGCACCCCAAAAGTTTTTAATTTATTTGAGAGTCTAAACAAGAGAAAGACTCCATCTTATTACTATTCTTCAAAATTTTTTATCATAATTTGTGGAAATATTTTGGGCACTAATGGATATTGTGTTGAAGAAATATTTAACTGAAATTTAATAATTCATTTATAATTAGGTACATGACTAGTATTTTGCTCATGTAAGATTATTTTTACAGCTCTTAATAAAACTAGTAAAGTTGTGAATAAAATTATCCTTTCTCTGTATAGTCATGGACCCACAATGCGAGGCACCTGAAATGCAATACACCAAATGCAAACGACTTCTTAGAGATGGGGTTCAGAATAATTTCTTTTTAAATTTCTTCCCTATAGTTTTCTATATTGTTTGAGCTTTAAAAATAAAACTGTGAACACTTTTCAATCTATTGTGAATTTTAATTTTGGCTATGTCAAATTTTCTGTTTGGCATGGGTATTGAAACTGGATGCTTCATTTTCTTTATCCAAAGACTGGAGTTTGGGACCAGATGATCTATAATGTTCCATAGTATAAAAGCATAATTCAAACTGCTTTTGATTTAAATAGGAAGCCTTTCCTTGTCCTCATTCTGAAGGGTATGAAAGCAGATGTTATAGTGAAATAGCAGAAGTCGAATTATATTATTATAAACTCTTTTATAGCTGTTATATATAATATAATATATATATTAAGTTATATATATTATAAACTCTTTTAGAGCTGAAAGTAAAGTACTTTAAACAAGAGGTACTTTTTTTTTTTTTTACGATTTATTTGTTTTTTTGAGGAAGAGAGAGCACGAGTGGGAGGGGCAGAGGGAGAGGGAGAGAGGATCTGAAGCACACTCCCTCCTGAGCGGGGAGCCCAACCCGGGGCTTGATCCCAGGACCCTGAGCCCTGAGATGACCGCCTGAGCCAAAGCCAAGAGATGGTCGCTGACTTAACCGCATCCCCCACAATCCCACAAGTGGTACTTTTTAAATCAAATCCTGTAATGTCCCAGCGTGTCAATAGGGATCATGGAATTAAGGCCGCAGAGTTGTTCTTAAGAGAACAGAATAGACAGAAAAATATATAATGGTATGAAAAGAGCAGAATTCAACGAATGGGAGAAGAATTGATCTCACGCACACACTGACACCTTCGTCTTGAAGAGCATGAGCTTAACGAACCAGCGAACGCTCGCATGGATCCCTCATCTGGGGGACAGGGCCACGGGCATGACACAAGCTGGGGGGAAAAGAAGAAGCAAGAAGACAAAATAAGAAACCTATCTATATATAGACACCACCTGCAATAGATTTTTTGTAAACGTGCCTGCTGACTTTGAAATAATTGTGGTCAAATGAACAGAAAGGTAAGGTCTTTCAGAAATGTCTTGGGGCTGCCTAGTACACAATGTTACACCAAGTTCAGTTCAAGGCCAGGAGTATCAATGCCTGATGATGTTGGTCTTGGAAGAAGCTACAGCCTAATGCAGAGAAAAAATTATTTTGACAAGCTCTAATTTTCTTATGTTCAATACATTCAGGACATAAGGGAGTTAAAGCATGAGATAAGATCGATATGTTAAAATAAAATAGGAATGGAGAATACACAGAATGTTACTTTGGCTGTGTGCCCACGAGCAAGTCTCAGGAGAAAGCAAGTGACACTTCCATCTTCATACATTTAGAGTTTGAAGGCCCCTGAGAAACCATTGCAAGCATGGAGAGAAAGAACTGGAGGCCCGGAAAGTTTAAGAAGTCACCCAAAGCATGACAATGAGTTCCTGGTTTGGGGTCCAGGAGAAGACGCACACATGGGCCACTTCTAACGAATCCCTGGGGGTGGGAAGCTGGGACGCGCATGGGGGGGGGGGGCAGCGAGTACTCTCCGCACGTCCGTTGCCGGCAACCCTCGGGATCGGCGAGACAGCAGCCGATGTCCTTGAGTTGACATCAGAGACGGACAGCCGACGGTCGCTCGTTAGGCTGTCTCGTGCCCGAGCCCATGCTACCTTGTGGTGGGAGAGGACGGGGGCAGGTTCATGCATGACCTTTCCCAGGACAGCCGCAGCCTCCTGATCGTTTTACCAGAAGACAGCTGTGAGGGGCATCTTTGAGTTAAAACCCCTGCTCCAAGCCTGCACGCTTCTCCTTCCCACTTGCTCTCATCCACCATCATTTCCTCTCCATCGCTCCCAGAGGTGACAGCATGTACAACTCAATCCATTTCTACCCTGTGAGATTAAAATACCTGATGCATTTGAAGTGAATATCATTACCCGTTTCAAACAACTGAAAGTACCGTACACACTAACGCGTTAAAGGAAATTTAAGCATATATAAACTGAGGGTTAACTAGTTTTTAAAAAATCAGAATGAGGACATAGGAAAGCAAGCCCCAAAGTACACGCAACAGGACCGTGGGCTGCTGATTCAGCCCCGAGTTTCCTGGAGAACTGAATGGAAAAGAGAAAGAATCAGAAGTTTCAGTTGTCCCCAAGATGAAAACCGCCGTCGACCAAAGGAAACACAGCTGTTCCTCGTACGGGGTCTGAGATATATTGTGACACGGCGGCCCACGTGTTAGCACTGCTTCTGTGAGAGACCGTGTGGTGACGTTCGCAGCCCGTTCTCCTGTCTGTCAGTCAGTGCTGTCGGCACGACTGCTCTCCACACGTAGAACATCTTCCCTGACCCGACCCTCGCGCTCCCATCTCCAGGCAGGCGCACCCCTCGCCCTCCTCTGTCCCCACACTCCCCTAACTCTCTCGCTCTACCTTCTCCAATGCTTCACATCATTTAACGTCTAGGAAAAATGGGCCAGATTATTATATAAAACACCATCTTTCTCCGGGATTCTTAATGTTTCCTTGTACTCAGCCAACCTCAACAGACCAGGTAGAAGGATTCTTGACCCAGTTGACTCTGCTGTTTGAACCCTTCTGTGGACGCCTCGGGCTTCTTTACTCCTTTTCCCGTTGGAAGCATATATACCATGAAAAAATTATTCGGGAGCGAAGGGGATATCCACACGTTCTCAGGTGAAAGAAAACTAAGAAAGTTTGTCGCCAGCAGACCTACCCTAAAAGAATGTTAAATGAAGCTCTCTAAGTACAAAAGAAATGCTAAAAGATGGAACTTTGAAACCCCAAGAAAAAAGGGAACGATCAACAAACGTATGAGTACACACAAAAGGCTTTTCTTCTCCTCTTGGATTTTCTAAATCGTGTTTAATTGTTGACACAAAATATTATAACATTGTTTGATTCTTAATATATGTAGAAGAAATATTTGACGATTGTACTACCAAAAGAAGAGAAAAAGAGAATGTCTCTGCATTCCATCTGGACAGAGAAAATGGTGCCACAGGTAAGCTGTGAGAAGTTATTACATACCATGTACCGCCATCGCGGCCGCCGAGATAAACTCAAAAACACTATCAGTAAATCAGAATGGAGTCTAAAAACTCTTCAAGTAAACCACGGGAGGCCAGGAAAAAGAAAAGAAGAGCAAAAACAAATACAAAAAATCAAAAAGCAGATTTTAGCCTCACATGTCAAGATGATGTTACATATAAACGATTATAAATACGTCAATTAAAAGACAAAGATTGGCAGGTGGATTAAAAAGCATGATTCAACTATATGCTGTCTACAGTAAACTCACCTTAGATATAATAATGTAGGCGCGTTAAAAGGAAAAGGCTAATAGC
>JAPYYM010004036.1:0-10510 GCA_028534135.1 Potos flavus
TTTGATTAACAGTTGACTTAAGTAGTTGGCTGCTCCTATATTGGGGGCATATATGTTTACAATTGTTAGATCTTCTTGGAGGATAGACCCTTTAAGAATGATGTAGTGTCCTTCTGTATCTCTGACTACAGTCTTTAGCTTAAAAACTAATTTGTCTGATATGATTATTGCTACACCAGCTTTCTTTTGAGGCCCATTGGCATGAAAGATGGTTCTCCATCCCTTCACTTTCAGTCTGAATGTATCTTTAGGTTCCAAATGTGTCTCTTGTAGATAGCATATGGGCGAGTCCTGTCGTTTTATCCAGTTTGCAACCCTGTGTCGTTTTATGGGAGCATTTAGGCTGTTCACGTTGAGAGTGATTATTGAAAGATAAGTTTTTATTGACATCATGTTGACTCTGAAGTCCTTGTTTCTATAGATTGTAAGTACCTGTTCTATATCCCTTATGGGTTCTTTCTACTTTTATAGAACCCCCCTTTAATATTTCTTGTAGTGCCGGCTTGGCGGTCACATACTCTTTTAATCCTTGCCGGTCGGTCTTGGATGCTCTTTATCTCTCCATCTATTTTGAATGTCAGCCTTGCTGGATAAAGTATTCTTGGCTGCATGTTCTTCTCATTTAGTGCCCTGAATATGTCTTGCCAGCCCTTTCTGGCTTGCCAGGTTTCTGTGGACAGGTCTGATGTTATTTTGATGGGTCTTCCTCTGTATGTAAGGGATCTCTTCCCCCTAGCTGCCCTCAGCACTTCTTATCTAAAATTATAATTTGTAAATTTTACAATTATGTTTATAGCTTATTTTCTTGACTCATTGATCTTGGTGGGTGTCCTTTCTGCCTCTAGGACATGAACACTAATTCCATTCCCAGGTTGGGGAAATTTTCATTCAGAATTTGTTCAGCTATATCTTCTAGTCTTCTGTCTTTCTCTACCCCTTCAGGGATTCCAATAATTCTAACACTGGAACGTTTCATGGCATCATTTATTTCCCTAAGTCTCTGCTCATGGTTCCTAAGCAGTTTGTTCCAGCCCTCCTCCTGACCTTTTTTCTCAACCATCTTATCCTCTAGATCACTAATTCTATCCTCTGTCTCTGTAACTCTAGCTGTTAGACTATTTAGATTAGATTGGATCTCACTGATAGCATTTGTGACCTCTGCCATACTGGTTCTCAGTTCTGTCCTTAGAGATTCTATGTTGTCATTAATGTTTTTCTCCATCCTAGCCATTTCCTGGGTAATTGTTACCCTGAATTCCCTTTCTGACATACTGTTTATGTCCATGTCCAATAGTTCTGAGGGAGAGGGCGCAGTCTCTGGGTTTTTCCTCTGTTGGGTGTTCCTCCTCCTAGTCATTTTGATGAGAAGTGGATGAGAGGATGTATAGCTGAATATATCACCCACAATCCAGACAGGGTGCACCCTGGAAGGTTTTGAAGCAATTGGAATTCACCACCAAAAAGAAAGAATAAAGATTAAAAAAGGAGATAGAGAAAGAGAAAAGAAGAAGACATCCCAGCCAGAATGGGCCCTAAAAATAAGATTTATAAGGTATATAAACAAACACAAACAAACATAAAACTGACAAAAGTAAATGACAAGAAATAAAAGAACCTGGTTGGAATGAACCCCTAGAATAAGATTTATACAATATCAGAATAAAAGCAAATACACAGAAACACTGACAGAAGGGTAAGATGGGAGGGTGTTTATAATTCCTCGATGCGGAAAAGGAAGGTTATTCCAGGTCTTCCTGGGTTTATCGTTGTTTTAAGCCTCTAGTTTTAATGTTAAGTAGTTTTAAAATAATTTAAAAAACCAAGAAACGTGAGAATGAGTGAATAAGAAAAAAAATAATAAAGAAAGAAAAAACTTGTATCTATGAAATATACAGGATTTAGGGTATTATCAGGAGCTTAATATATTGATTTCCCCTGATGTTGGGGTTATAGATTTATGGGGACCCTGTGGTTATTGTCCTCTTGTTTTTGGCTTGTCTTCTGGGAGAGGGGTCTGCCGGGTTGTTTTCCAGTCAATCTTGCTTGGGTTGAGTCGCCCTGCCCCCCAATCAGGGGGCTGGGCTCTGTGGAAACTGGTTTCTCAGACTTTTGCTCTCTGGAGATTTTTGCTCTTTTGTAGCTTTTTCGCCTTTTCAGAGAGTCCAAGCAAGGAATCTGCCCATACCCAGACCTCCATGTCACAGAGAAGCCTCAGTCTGCTCCCCTCTGGGTGGTCCAGAATACAATCTCCCGTCTGCAAGCTCCGCTCACACTGCAGCCTGCCACGGGGGGTGCGCACCCCTAGTCACTGTCGCAGTGGCTCCGCAAGGCCCTTGCTAGCCTCTGCACCCTCGCGCAACCAAAGCCACGAGGTCTAGGAAACTTGCTTCTGGTGGCTGCCATTGCTGGGACTGCTGTCCGGGCTCCGGGCCCTCGCCGGGTGCGCTCAGATTCCTGCCCCAAGCGGCCTCGTTCTCTCCCGCTGCGCGGGCTGGGAGCGCCCAGACCCTGCGGCAGGCGGTGGATGTCCTGTGGTCCTAGAGACCGGGGCCAGGGCTTCTACCCGGTCTCTTAGGAGTTTGCGGGAGCGCACCCAGTCCACTCAGTGCTGCACACAGAGAAAAGCTGCAGGCTCTTGGACCACACCAGGCTCTCTAAGGCGCTTGCAGGAGTGCGCTCTGCCCTCTAAATAGAGCAATGGGTGCCAGGTGTGCTCAGATTCCCTCCCGAGATCGGGCCACCCACGTTCTCTCCGGCGCCGGCTGGGAGTGCCCAGACCCTGCGGCAGCCAGTGGACGTCTTGCCGTCCTAGAGTCCACTGGCTAGGGCTCCCCCCTCCCTTAGGAGCTTGTGGGAGTGCACCCAGTCTGTGGAGTGGTGCACACAGAGTAAAGCTGCAGGCTCTAGGACCTCACCAGGCTCTCCAAGGGCTTGCAGGAGTGCGCCCTGCCCACGAAATGGTGCAAGGAGGGGAAAGCTGCAGGTTCCTCAACCACGGACTGGACCCCCCCCCCCCGCCAGTCTCTCTTTGACACGGGTGGTGTCCTTCCTGGGAACGTGGGCTTAGGCCCGTGCCCGTGACCACCCACTTCCACTAGTTGCTCCTTAAGATCTTTAGCTCTTTTTAAGTGTTTTTAACTGGACTCTAAGTTAATGCTGTTCCCCAACCACAGGGCACTTTCCTTTGGGATATCACTGTCCTTGGGTCGCTTCTGGTGGCTCCCTCCCCCTTCTGTTTATCCTCCGATATAGGTTCTTGTGTTTCCACTCTGATTTACCTCTCCGCTGCTGTCTTCTGCTCCTGTAGAGATCCAGAAGTGAAAAATCTTAGTTCTCAGGCTGATCTCATGGGTGTTCAGTGTGTTCTGGTAGATATCCAGCTCACTTTAGGGGTTCGGTTGTAACAGGGTCTCCTACTTCTCCGCCTTCTTGCCCTCCTCCTCCTTTCTTCCTTTTAAGTCTAAACTGCCTCTTCTCCTTTGCTACTGAGAGACTAGAATTCCTTTCTGATTCTGCAAACCTATAGACTGTGAACAGAAAGTTTATTCATTTCAACATTTATTCCTAGCAGCATACTAGGAACATTGACTTTAACTTAGACTTTTTATAAAAGAATATATGTGTTTATATGGATTTACACAGACAACATATTCATCAGTTGTGCTGAAATGAGGATCTGTAACTAGGAAGAACAGTCGAATATGGATTCCCAACCAGGCAAAATCATGGATTATTCTTTTGGAGGCAAAAATATATATACTCTCAAATATACCAAGGTATATAATAACCATTTAAGTTTCTCTTACCCTTAAGAATTGAACTATCCTACATTAGAATCTGCCATGTGTTCATGATAAAGTGCTCTTTAGTGAGATTTTCCAGAACTTAATAAATTCTATACCTATACTACAAAAAAAATGAAGTAAGAGTAAAACGTGATTTAATAAAATATTTCTTTGGATGGTTAGAAGATAAGATCCAAATTCTGAACATGCTATAATTATTTTCTAGGATTTCTATGTGAAAATAAAAATTGTTCTTTTCAAAAGGCACATACATACCTCAAAGGTATTAATTATCTTAAATTTGCAAGAATTAAGAACACAGTTATATGCCAAGTTGCTCTCAAGTGCTTCAAACTGTCATACTGCTAACAAAGGAACTATTTTTATGATATGAATTTTTTTTGTTTCTGCAAAGTTGTATCATTCAACAAAGGAAAAGAATCTAATAAACTTTCCTAAACTTCTATAATTATTATTGAAGAAAGGTGAAGAGCACTCTCATCCTCAATTTGTGCATACTTAAAATAATTAAATATATCTGGTAAGATTTGTTGTCTCGTTTCAGTTTTTTTTTTTCCTGAACAGGTTACAAAAACTGGGCTGCCTACTGCTTGTTACACCTTGCAGCTCTGAAGTTCTTTGAATTATGAAGTTCATGATGTGCTTATAAAAATAATTTTTAAAAATTCATTCACAGTAAGGACTTGTCAGAAGTAAAGCGTTAGGTGAAATTCAAAGGTATTCTATTGTTTAGTCTGGGGAAGGTTTAAAGGTATTCTATTGCTTGATCACTGCTCTCTTTAAATTCAATACATTTATTTAAAATTATTACATTAAAATTACTGTTCTTTTTTTTCCCCCAAATACTTTTATTTTATTTTTTCAGTGTTACTGTTCTTTAAAGTTATTCTTTCTCTTGGTTTTTAGTACTGTATTATTCTTTTGCATGGCTTTTCAAGTTTCTATATTAATTCCAGCTAACATAAACTGTTACATTGTTTCAAGTGTACAATATAGTGATTCAACAATTCCATACATCACCCATTGCTCATCACAAGTGCACTCCTTAATCCCCATCATGTATTTAACCTATGCCCCCATGCTCCTCCACTCTGGTAACTATCAGTTCGTTTTCTGTAATTAAGAGTCTGTTTCTTGATCTGTCTCACTATCTCTTTTTTCCCTTTGCTCCTTTGTTCTGTTTCTTAAATTCAACATATGAGTGAAATCATATGGTATTTGTCTTTCTCTGATAGATTTATTTTGCTTAGCATTATAGTCTCTAGCTCCATCCATGTCATTGCAAATGACAAGATTTCATTCTTTATGTCCAAACAATATCCCACTGTGTATATATGCACCGCATCTTCTTTATCCATTCATCAGCTGATCAACGCTTGGGCTGTTTCCATAATTTGGCTATTGTAAATAATGCTGCTATAAACATATCCCTTTGAATTCTTGTTTTTGTATCCTTGGGTAAATACCTAGTAATGCAATTGCTGGATCATAGGGTAGTTCTATCTTTAACTTTGTGAAGGAACCTCCATACTGTTTCCCACAGTGGCTGCACCAGTTTGCATTCCCACAAACAGTGCACAAGTGTTCCTTTTTCTCTACATTCTCACCACCACCTGATATTCCTTGTGTTGTTTTTAGCCATTCCAACAGGGGTGAGGTGATTTCCCAGATGGTTAGTGATGATGAACATCTTCACACGTGACTGTTGGCCATCTGGATGTCCTCTTTAGAGAAATGTCTGTTCATGTCTTCTGCCCATTTTTAAATTAGATTATATGTTTTTGAGTGTTGAGTTTCAATAAGTTCTTTACACGTTTAGGATATTAACCCTTTATCAGATATGCCATTTGCAAATATCTTCTCGGATTCCATAGGTTGTCTTTTAGTTTTGCTGATTGTTTTTTTTTTTTTTTCATTGCACACAAGGTTTTTATTTACTTTTTATTTTTTTAAAGATTTTATTTATTTGACAGACAGAGAGAGAGAGATCAGAAGTAGGCTGAGAGGCAGGCAGAGAGGGAAGCAGGCTTCCGCCCAAGCAGAAAGCCTGATGCGGGACTCGATCCCAGGACCCTGAGATCATGACCTGAGCCGAAGGCAGAGGCTTTAACCCACTGAGCCACCCAGGCACCCCTCACAAGGTTTTTATTTTGGTGTAATCCCAATAGTTTATTTTAGCTTTTGTTTCCCTTGCTTCAGGAAACATATCTAGTAAGAAGTTGCTACAGCCTATGTCAAAGAAGTCACTGCCTGTGTCTTCTTCTAGGATTTTGATGGTTTCAGGTTTCACATTTAGGTCTTTTGTCCATTCTGAATTTATCTTTGTGTATGGTATAAGAAGGTGGTCTATTTCCTTTCTTTTGCATGTGGCTGTCCAGTTTTCCCAACACCATTTGTTGAAGAGGCTATCTTTTTCCCAATGGATAGTCTTTCCTACTTTATCAAAAATTAACTGACCATATAGTCGTGGGTTTATTTTTGGGCTTTCTATTCTGTTCTATTGGTTTATGTGTCTATTTTTAGAAAATATTTTATTTATTTATTTATTTGAGAGAGAGAGACAGACAGAGAGACAGAGAGAGCACGAGCAAAGGTGAGAGGGAGAAGACTCCCCACTGAGTGGGGAGCCCAATGCAGGGCTTGATCCCGGGACTCTGGGATCATGACCTGAGCTGAAGGCAGACACTCAACCAACTGAGCCACCCAGGCACCCCTCTATGTGTCTATTTTTACAGCAGTACCATACTGTCTTGATCACTAAAGCTTTGCAATATAACTTGAAGTCCAGAATTGGGTTGCCTCTAGCCTTGCTCTTCTTTTTCAAGATTGCTTTGGCTATTTGGGGTCTTTTGTGGTTCCATACAAATATTAGGATTGTTTGTTCTAGTTCTGTGAAAAATGTTGTTGGTATTTTGATAGGGATTGCATTAAATGTGTCAATAGCTTTCGGTAGGTTAGACATTCTAACAATATTTGTTCTTCTAATCTGTGAGCATGTCATGAACGTCTTTCCATTTCTTTGTGTCGTCTTGAATTTCTTTCATAAGTATTTTATAGTTTTCATATCACAAGTCTTTCACCTCTTTGGCTAAGTTTATTCTTCAGTACCTTATTGGCTTTGGTACAATTGTAAAGGGGATCAATTTCTTAATTTCTCTTTCTGCTGCTTCATTATTGGTGTATAGAAATGCCACAGATTTCTGTATGTTGATTTTGTATTCTGCGACTTTACTGAATTTATCAGTTCTAGCAGTTTTTTGTGAACTGTTTTAGGTTTTCTACATATAGTATCATGTCATCTGCAAATAGTGAAAGATTGACTTCTTCCTTACCGATCTGGATGCTTTTTATTTCTTTTTGTTGTCTGATTGCTGTGACTAGAGCCTCCAGTACTATGTTGAAAAGAAGTGGTGAGGGCGGACATCCTTGTCTTGTTCCTGACTCAGGGAGAAAGCTCTCCGTTTTTCCGCATTGAGGCTGATGTTAGCTGTGGGTTTTTTATAGATGGCCTTTATTATGTTGAGATATGTTCTCTCTAAACCTACTTTGTTGAGGGTTTTTATCATGAACGGATGTTGTACTTTGTCAAATGTTTTTTCTGCATCTATTGAAATGATCATATGGTTCTTATCCTTTCTCTTACTGATGCGATGTATCTTGTTGATGGATTTGCGAATACTGAACCAGCCTTGCAACCCAGGAATGAATCCCACTTGATTGTGCTGAATGATTTTTTAAAAATGTATTGTTGGATTCAGTTTGCTAATATCTTGTTGAGGATTTTTGCATATATGTTCAGCAGGGATATTGGCCTGTAGTTCTCTTTTTCAGTGGTGTCTTTATCTGGTTTTGGTATCAGGATAATGCCAGCCTCATAGAATGAATTTGGAAGTTTTCCTTCCTTTTCTATTCTTTTTAAAATAGTTTAGGAGAATACGTATTAACTCTTCTTTAAACATTTGGTAGAATTTCCCTGCAAAGTCATTTTGTCCGGAACTTCTGTTTGTTGGGAGTTTTTTGATTACTGGTTCAATTTCTTTCCTGGTTATGGGTCTAGTCAAGTTTTCTCTTTCTTCCTGTTTTGGTTCCAGTGGTTTATATATTTCTAGGAATTTATCCATTTCTTCTAGGTTGTCCAATTAGTTGGCATTAGTTTTTCATAATATTCTCTTAAAATTGTATTTCTCTGGTATTGGTTGTTACTTCTCCTCTCTCATTTGTGGTTTTATTTATTTGTGTTTTTCCTCTTCTTTTCAGTAAGTCTGGCTAGTGGTTTATCAATTTTATTAATTTTTTTCAAAGAAGCAGCTCCTGGTTTCATTGATCTGTCCCATTGTTTTTTAGTTTCTAGATCATTTATTTCTGTTCCAATCTTTATTACTTCCCTTCTTCTGCTGGCTTTAGCCTTCTTTTGTTGTTCTTTTGATAGCTCCTTTAGGTGTAATGTTAGGTTGTTATTTGAGATTTTTCTTGCTTCTTGAGGTAGGCCTTTGTTGCAACAAACTCCCCTCCTAGAACCGTTTTTGCTGTACCCTAAAGGTTTGGGACCATTGTGTTTTCATTTTCATTTGTTTTGTACTTTTGATTTCTTCTTTTATTTCCTGGTTGACCTATTTATTGTTTAGTAGCATATTATTTAACCTGGTCTTTCCAGATTTTTTCTTGTGGTTGACTTCTAGTTTCATAGCATTGTGGTCAGAAAAGATGCATGGTATGATTTTGATCCTTTTGAATTTGTTGAGGCTTGTTTTGTGGGCTAATATGTGATCTATTCTGGAGAGTGTTCCCTGTGCACTTGAGAAGAATGTGTATTCTGGTGCTTTAGGATGGAATCTTCTGAATATATCTGTTAAATCCATCTAGTCCAGTGTGTCACTCAAAGTCATTGTTTCCTTGTTGATTTTCTGTTTAGATGATCTGTCCATTGGTATAAGTGGGGTGTTAAAGTCCCCTACTATTATTGTATTATTATCAATTAGCTCCTTTATGTTTCTTACTTACTGCTTTATGTATTTGGGTGCTGCTGTGTTGGGAAAATAAATATTTAAAATTGTTATATCTTCTTGCTTTATTATTATGTAGCACCCTTTGTCATCTCTTGTTACAGTCTTTGTTTTAAAGTCTATTTTGTCCAATATAGGTATTGCTACTCTGGCTTTCTTTTGACATCCATTTGCGTGATAGATGTTTCTCCATCCCCTCACTTTCAATCTGCAGGGGTCTTTAGATCTAAAATGAGTCTCTTGTAGGCAGCATATAGATGGGTCTTTTTTTTTTTTTTTAATCCATTCTGACACCCTATGTCTTTTTTTTGGAGTGTTTCAACCACTTACATTCGAAGTAATTACTGATAGATACGTATTTATTTATTTGTTTTGTGGTTGTTTCCGAAGACTTTCTCTGATCTGTTCTTGTCTTTCTTTCACGGTTTGCTGATTTTCCTTAGTGACATATTTGGGTATCTTTCTCTTTATTCTTTGCATATTTATTAATTGTTTCCAATGTATGGTTACCATTAGGTTTGTATATACCCTCTTCTGCATATCACAGTCTATAGTTAAGTTGATGGTTGTTTAAGTTTGAACCCATTCTTTACTCCTGTCCTCCCTGTGTTTTAGGTATATGATTTCATATTTTACACCCCTTTATTTTTTGTGATTTCCTTGACTGATTTTTTACAGAAATATTCATTTTTACTCCTTTTGTGTTTCCTGCCTTTATACTGTCCCTTTTGGTCTCTCCTTTCCACTCAAAGAGTCCCCTTTAATGTTACTTGCAGGGCTGGTTTAGTGGTCACAAACTCCTTTAGTTTTTGTTTTTCTGGAGAACTCTTTATCTCTCCTTCTATTCTGAATTATAGACTTGCTGCATAGACTATACTTGGCTGCAGATTTTTCTCATTCAGCGCTTTGACTATATCATGCCCCTCTCTTCTGGCTTGCAAAGTTTCTGCTGAAAAATTCCCTGCTAGCTTTATGGGTTTTCTCTTGTAAATTACTGTCTTCTTTTGTCTTCCTGCTTTAAAAACTTTTTCTTTATCACTATATTCTGACAATTTAATTACAATATGTCTTGGTGTGGATCTGTTTTTGTTGATTTTGATGGGGGTTCACTGTGCCTCCTAGACCTGGGTATCCGTTTTCTTCCCCAGAGAATGGAAGTTTTCAGCCATTATTTTTTTGAATAAACACTCTGCTCCCTTTTCTCTCTCTTCTTCCTCTGGAATTCTCATGATATGAATGTTACTACATTTGATGGAGTTGCTGAGTTCCCTAAGTCTATTCTCGTTTTGCATAATTCTTTTTTTCTTTCTTTTGTTCAGCTTGATTACTTTCCATTACTCTGTCTTCTAGGTCATTAATTCGTTCCTCTGCTTCTTCCATCCTGCTGTTCATTCCATCAAACATGTTTCTTGCCGCTTCCTGACGGCGCACGGGAGAAGAATGAGGCACAAACAAGTCAGCTGCAGTAGAGATTGGGAGCAGGGGTCGGCACTTAATCCCATATTTATTGGATACAAGATGATAATCAATAAAGAAGATTATACATTGTTTGTAGGTAAACAAGAAGGAATGTGAGTCGTAGTTGATCACGAGTCTTATAGATTAAACAAGGAGAAGAGAAGGGTGTGCCTGGTCAATCAGCATGGAATTCGTTACAGAATAAGCGCGCTTAGCACTTAAACGGATAACCCCATCAGCAAG
>JAPYYM010004037.1:0-10509 GCA_028534135.1 Potos flavus
ATCTATTTCAGTAACATTCTGGATTTTGTATTAACACAGTAAAATCTTGTTTCTAGGGTATAAATTCCAGTAAGGGTTTTTTATTGTGCTGTCATGTGTAGAGTCAACGTTGTTTTTGTTTGTTTGTTTGTTTTGTTTTTAGGGATTTTTACTTGCTAGAAAATTTATTTTCTCACTGTTTAACTGCATGAAAAATTATCAGTAGAGACTATCCTCTCTTTTGTGTAAGAGAAATAGAACGACCAGGGTGTAAAGTAATAGTCATTAAAAGTGAGAATAATTTAAAATGTAAAATGTATCATTTTAAAAGAAATGATTTCTGAAAATATCACCCTCATTTTAGTATTAGATATATTTTTTTAGGAACAACTTCCCTGCTGTTTTATTTTAAGCAAAAATAATTCAATGCCTTCTTAATAATAACCTCTTTTTATAATGTTAAATTATTTGATCTGTTCTTAGGTTAGAGATTGGGAACTTGAGCAAGTCACTTAACATAAAAACTTTGCACAAACCCAGAACTTATACATTGGAAGCTCTTTGTATTTTGAAGCTTTTTAATTATCAATGAATAAAAACCCTTGTACAAATGTTAATCTGAGTCATTGAATTAGTTAGTTCTCTCAGTGACCACTTATTATTATATGATAAGCACAGTTCTAGGCCCTATGAGTGTTGAACAAGACTAACTTCTTGACCTCTGAAGGCTCACAGTTGAACGGTAAAGAGAGTAGAAGAAGAAATTCATTATAGCCCTATAACTAGATTTGGCTAGTGATGTGGAAATGTTGGGGTTTAGAGCCAACAGCCAAGAAAGAATTCTTGAGACATCTTTGGTGCAAAAAGCTGTTTTTAAAGCATGGGGACAAGACCTGTGGGCAGAAAGAGCTGCACTGGGGTCAGGAGGAGTGGCTGATTATATACTTAGGAGGTGTTAGGGAGAGTGTTAAGTCTCTAAGGAATTTTAGAAGCAAGGTTTCCAGGACCTTGAGGGGCTAGCTATTGTTAGAAAAAGGTCATTTACTACTGCGTGGTAAAACCTTAGTCATGAGAGCCTTCAGATGTGTATCAGTGGGCCATATGCTTGGAGGATGATTGCTAACATATGTCTTGGTGGGTAGAGATAAAGGAAGTTTCTGAAGGAATTTCTATATGCTTAAAGTAGACTCACGAGATCCTGGGGGGGTTGGGCTAATGTTAAGTTAAAATTGCCTTTTGCCCAAAGTGTCAACATTGACACAACTGAGTTCCTAGTTCCTATTTCCAGGAGTTGTCAATGCGCTGTAGGCAATAAGGAAATTTAATTTAATTTTTTCTTTTGTGTTTGTTTCCCACATCAGCTAGCAAAATAAACTAACTGTGGTTACCCTTAAGAGAAATGACATTTAGGGCACCTGGGTGGCTCAGTGGGTTGAAGCTTCTACCTTCGGCTTGAGTCATGATCTCAGGGTCCTGGGATCGAGCCCCGCATCGGGCTCTCTGCTCAGCGGGGAGCCTGCTTCCCCCTCTCTCTCTGCCTGCCTCTCTGCCTACTTGTGATCTCTCTCTGTCAAAAAAATAAATAAAATCTTAAAAAAAAATGACATTTATGGGAAGAACCCTCAAAAATTCAGAGATGTAGAGGGAAGGCTGAGGACCTTAACTTTATAAAATTATTTTATAAATAATTTTTATAATTATTATAAAATAATTATAATTAACCTTAACTTATAAAATCCAAAGGGGCAAAGGTTGATGGTTGTGTTGATGGAGCTTCTGGTAGCTGCTTGGGACATCATCACCACTTGGTCAGTGCCCTACCACTGTGGGATTTTCATGGGGGTGGGCTGCTCTGGCTGTGAGTGATTTCTCGTCTGCCTTTGCAACTCTCTGTCTCTCGCTCAAGGTTCAGACTGGAGGTGGAGTATAGGTTTGGCTGAACTTAAGTCATGCATGCCATGCTCTGGCTCTCAAAGAGAAGAAAATACTGGTCCCGTGTGGTCCTGAATTTGGATCCAAGGTCAAGGTTATAGTCACAAGCGTCAAGAGGAAGGAGCATGTGGGCTGACAGAACATCCTGAAGGGAACAAGTCTTGGATGGTTCGTGCTAGGATGAGGCAAGCCCAACTCTCCTTTATATCAATTTGATAATAAAAGGAGAAAAATATAATTTTCAGTATCTGCTTCAGGCCTATTTTCACCTTCTCATCCTTTATATTTATCCATGGAACTATTAATTTTGACTTCTGTATCTGTCTAGATTTTCTTTTTCTCTATTCAAGTTAATATGAATATGGGGTCTTATTTCCTCCCTGTTTATACATAACAAAGCATATTAATCCACTGTTTACCTCTTGGTTTTTGTATCTAATATATTTTGGAGCCTTTCCTCTCTCAGTACATATTTCCCTCTTTTTTTTTTTTTTTAGTCTTATATATCATTATGGACTAGCAAAATTTATTTATCTTTTATTTAAATTACTTAGAATTACAAACAACTCACTTAAATTATTTTAATTTAAATTATCATAATTTAAGACAAATCAGTACCTTATTGATGTATATTTGAGTTTTTCCTTCAATCTTTTGCCAGCACAATTTTTGCAATGAATATTCAGAGGTCATTTTGCAAGTATGTATATATATCTGTCAGGAAAATAAATTCCATATGTAACATTTCCAAGTTGAAAATACATGTATTTGTTATTATGAAAAATATTAACAAAATTTCCTCCATTGGGGTTGAATTTTCTCTCTCATCAGCAGTATATGAAAGAACCCAATTCATCATAGCCTCTCCAAACAAAGAACATGACATTGAACTTTAGTATTTTTGCCAATAGGATAGTTTCAATTTTTTTTCACTTTTCTTTTACATTTGTTTATCAAACTTTGCCAATTTAAAGTTTCACTTTTAAAATTTTTGTTTTTGCTGTTTATTAATATAGTCAAATTTCTCTTTCCCTTACTGTTTATGAATGATGAATTACAGTTAGAAAGGTATTCCGCACCACACTGTTCAAATGGAATCTAATTATTATTGGTTATTTTCCATTTTAATCTTTGATCCATTTGGTAGTAATATAGTGTATCGTGAAGGGACTCCAAATCCATCTTTTTTGCATAGATGTCCAGTTGCCCATTTATTGAAGTCTGTAATTTGCTCACTGTCTTGGGTGTCACTTTTATCCTACACTGAATTACCATGCATATTTGCTTTACTAACAGATTTTTAATCACAATACAATGATCCATTTGCCGGTCTTTCTCAAAGAATGTATTTCTTACCAACTAGACTGATGATTTACTTCTTAAAATAGAAAAAAGACCTTGACACCCATTGGTGCACTGGATTTAATTTTAACTCCTGAAAAATAACTGGTAATAATATGAAAGTATAAGGAGGCTGGGGAGAAAGGTAGACACAGGGAAAGTTTCTTTTTTGCCAAAAATCTCTCCCCCGCCAGCCTTTCTGCAACTCTTGAAATTAACACACGGTATATTCTTTAGGGTTGCAGTGTTGACAGCTCCTTTCCAAATGCAAATATGAAACTGCTTAAAATATTTTTTTCAACAAAACAAAATGTAGCTAGAGGTGAGCCATTAGACACAGCAGTCAGAAATCCAGGATAGATAACATTTTAACAGAGGCACTGGAGAATCATCAAGGAGGTCTTCTATTTTAAAAGATTTTATACCCTTCTGTTCCCTGCCTATTTATTTCCATAAAATCATATTAGACTAATCCCATAGTCAGCAATCTGCTAAGCACTGTATCAGGAGCTTAGTAAAAGTTCAATACGTGCTTCTAAAGCAAGGCATTTTTTATCCAAAGTAAGAATCGATGCTCCTGCTACCAGTGAGAGTTTGAGGATTGTTATGCAAGTATATTCCCTTTATCATCCTTACCATGTACAGGTACCCCCTGAACGTCATTCCCAAAGCTCAAAAACATTCCCTAGAGCAGGGGCACAAACATGGGTACATTTGATGGAAAAATGATAGCTTCTTGATTGCAGATGTTACAGTGACTTTTAAATGTGCTGGAATACATGAGCTGTCTACTTTATTGGATCTGATGGACAAAGCCTTCGGTACTTGAGCCAAAGTTCATTTGCTCATTGGTCATTTGTTATGTTATGCATAGTATCTGAACCCTTAAGAGAGCGTCTAAAGAACATCCTTAATTAAAATAGATATTCTTTTTCATTTTGGTCCCTGCCATTTATTATACTTTACTATAGTTCTCTGTATACTTTTCATTATTATAACTTATACAATGCAACATAGGTACATTTTGCTTTCAAATTAATTTTACTAACGTGTAATATAATAAAATAAAATATACTCATATTAATAGCACATTTAATGAGTTTTGACAAATATATACATTATATAATATGCCTCCCCCCAACACATACGTACTAAAAGCCTAGAAAAAGAATATTTCTGTCATCTCCACAAGTACCCTGGTGACGCTGTGTCTTCTCTGTAGCTAGCCCTTTCCCTGTCCCTGTCCCCAGGACATCTCTAATCTGCTTTCTGCAGCCTCAATCAGCTTTCTCTTCTAGAATTACATATTAATGGAATCAGAGAGTATGCACTCTTTTAATCCTCTCAACAAATGTTTTTCTCTCAACAAAATGTTTTTTTTCAACAAAATGGTTTTGAGATTCATCCATGTGGTTCATTATCAATTCATAAATCTTTTGTGAGGTGCTTGGTTCTATCTTTTGCCCATCTACTACCTTATTAAGTTGTAGACATATATAGATTGTATATATAACTGCATAATGTAGGTTTTATATATTCCAGACATTGCTGCTTTATCAGATATACATATAGGAAAATTTATCTAGTCTGTGTCATGCCTTCTCACCAGAAACCAGAAGTTTTTATTTTTGGTGAAGTCCAATTTATTATTTATTTTCATTTTATGACCCAACTAAGGTATCTCCACCTATCTTAAGTTCAAGAGAGAGAGATTATTTTCTTCCTGTGTTTCCTTCTAGAAGTTTTATAGGTATAGATTTTAGGTTTAATTCATTTTTAATTTTTCTATATGCTGTAAAGAAAATACTGTAGCTTTTTTTTTTTTTTTCTTTTTCCCCCTTCCAAATGATACCCAGTTGTTCTGGCCCCATTTATTGAAAAGACTTTAATTTCCCATTGAAATACCTTGGCACTTTTGTTAAAAATCAATTACCCATATAGGAATGATTTACTTCCTTGATCCCTTCTGATTCATTGATCTATATGAACACAGCTGCCTTCATAACTTTAGTTTGTTAATGAATTCTGAAATAAGGCAGTGTAAGTCCTTCCGCTCTAAATATGTTCTACTTTTGCAAAGTTGTTTTAGTTATGCTAGGTCCTGTTTATCGTATACTTTTACAAATCGACTTATAAATTTTTACCAAAAAAATCCTGCAGGGATTTTGATTGGGTTTGCATTGAATCTATAGGTCAATATAGGAACAATTGATACCCTATAATTTTCCAAACAGGAGCATTGTATATATACTTATTTATGTAGGTCTTTAATTTCTCTCAGCAGTGTTTTGTAGTTTTCAGTACACAGATCTTGCACATATTTTATTAAATAAACCCTCAAGATTTCATGGGTTTGATGAAATTGGAAATTGTTTCTTTGTTGTAGTTGCCCACGTTATTTTGAAATTATTCATGGGTACTATGTCGGAATAAAATTGAGTGTTGAATACTAACCTTGTATCCTATTAACTTAGTATTTGGGGCTTCTGGGTGGCTAAGTGGGTTAAGCCTCCAAATCTTGATTTCAGCTCAGGTCATGATCTCAGAGTCATGAGATTGAGCCCTGTGTTGGGCTCCATGCTCAGTGGAGAGTCTGCTTGGCATTCTCTCTCTTCCCCTACCCTCCACCTCTCCCCATCATGTGCTCTCTCTCTTTCTCTCAAATAAATAAATATTTTTTTTTTTAAAGATTTTATTTATTTATTTGAGAGAAAGAGAGACAGAGTGAGAGACAGCATGAGAGGGGAGAAGGTCAGAGGGAGAAGCGGACTCCCCACGGAGCTGGGAGCCCGATGTGGGACTCGATCCCTGGGCTCTGGGATCATGACCTGAGCCGAAGGCAGTCGCTTAACCAACTGAGCGACCCAGGCGCCCTCAAATAAATAAATCTTTACAAAAATAAATTAACTTAGTATTTGTAGTAAAATTTTATAGATGCCTTATGATGATCTACATACTCAGTCACGTCATCTACAAATAAGTTTTACTTCTTCCTTTCTAATCTGTATGCCTATTATTTATTTTTCTTGCCTTGTACTGATTGAGATCTTGAGTATGATTCTAAAGAGTACGGGTGAGAAGGAACATTTTTGGCTTGTTCATTATCTTTAGAGGAAAGCTTTCAGGCTATATTCATTAAGAATATTGAGAGTTTTAATCATTGATGGGTGTTGAATTTTCTTAAGTTGTTTTTCTTTACCCGTTAACATAAGCACATGGTCTTACTAGTTCTTTTTTTTTTTTCTCTTAATAAGGTGAATAATGCTAAATCATCTTTCCATGTGAAACTCCATTTGATCATGCTTTATATATTGCTACATTCAAGTTACTAATTTTTTTTGTTTCTTTCAAGTGCTAATATTTTTAAGGATTTTTGCATTTATGTTTAATGTAGTATTAATATACAGTTATTTTCATCTTCACAGATTTATGTTTTACTTTGATTTGTTTGGAAAATCATATATATCTATATAACAACTACTAAAAAAAAGATACGGGATATTTTAGTCACAAGAGAAAGTTCTGTCACACTTCCTTCACCCATGTCCAACTGTTGTTCTGATGTTGATCACTATAAACTTAGTTTCAGTTGTTCTAGAACCTCATGTGAATAGGATCAGAGTGAATTCTTACGTTTAAGTTTTTTTTACTCAACCTGACATTTTTGTGACTCATTAATGTTTTTCCTTGTAGTAGATTTGTTTTCTATTACTGAAGAGTAGTGAATTTAGCAAACATGTTGCAATTATTTTAAAACATTCTCTTGTTGAAGGACATTTGGCTTGTTTCCAGTTTTTGATGACTATGAATAAGGCTCCTAAGTATTTCCTTACAGAAGCCTTTTCTCTTGGGGAAATACCTAATAGTAGCATTATGAGATCACAAGATAGGTTTGTATTTAAAATTTGAAGGAACCTACCAAAGAGGGTTTCAAAGTGGTTATACAATTTTTCATTCCTTCCAGCAATGTATCAACGTTTAAGTTGCTCCACCTCCTCATCAACATTTTGCAATCTTAGTCTTTTTGATTTGAGTTCCTTTACTGGGTATAAAACATATTTAAATATTGTTTTGATTTACATTTTCATGATCCCTAATGAGATTAAAATAGTTCTGCGCTGTTATTAGGTATTTACTTACTTTTCCTTTTAATTATCTGTTCGTGTTCTTTACCTATTTTTAAGTAGATTATTTTTCTTTTAATAGTTTAGTGTTTATATTTTATAGATATTAGATATAGATATATAGATATATTAGATATAGATATTAGTCCTTTGCCTCACTTTAAACTACTGATACATTTTCTTAATTGTATTCTTTGAGAAGCAGAAAATTTTAATTTTGATGAAGTCCAAATGATTTTTTTTCCTTTTTAATTCATGATTTTTATGTCCTATATTAAAAACAAAACTCTGCTTATACCTAATTTGCAAAAGTATCATCTTGTGCTTTCCTTTAAAAACTATGCAACTATGCAGTTCTAATATTTACACTTATTCAATAACATTTATTTATATTCAATATTTTATATTGAGTTAATTTTTGTATGCAAAGCGTGATAGTGATAGAGGTTCTTTTTTTTATATGGATACTCAGTATTACAAAAAGTATGTATTAAAAAGATTTTCCTTTTTTAAATATAATTGAATTGATGCCTTGATTAAAAATCAATGAATTGTGTAGACTTGATTCTATTTCTGGACTGTTTATTCTGTTCCAGTGATACATTTGGTTATCCTTCAGCCAGTGCTACACTATCTTGATGACTGTAGTTCTATAGTAAGTCTTGAAATCACATACTATTGAGAGTCCTCCAACTTAGTTTTCTTTCTGAAACAACAACCTCCCACCCTCCTCCTTCTCCTTCTTCTTCCTCCTCCTCTTCTTCTTCTTCTTTTTCTTCTTGTTGTTGTTGTTCTTCTTCTCCTTCTTCTTCTTCTTCTTCTTCTTCTTCTTCTTCTTCTTCTTCTTCTTCTTCCTCTGCTTCTCATTCTCCTTTTTCTCTCTTTTTTTTTTTTCTTTTGGTTATTCTAGCTCATTTGCATTTCAATACTAATTTGAGAAGCAACTTGCCAATATATTTTTAAAAAGCCTGTGTTATTTCGAGATTGCATTGAATCTGTAGATCAGTTCCATGAACATTGTATATATTTCTATTTATTTGTTCTCTCTAAATTATCTCAGCAATTTTTCATGGTGTGTAGGTCTTGCATATCTTTTGTTAAATGTATTCATAGACACTTGATGGGATATTTTAAATTATTTTAAGAATTCAGATAATTTTAAGTTAAATTTCAAATTGTTTATGATTACTCTAGAGATATAAAATTAATTTTATAGTGATTTGCTATATTAATTTATTAATAATGATAGATTTTCAAAATAAATTCCCTAATGTGTCGTACTTGTGAATAATGACAGTTTTACTCATTCTTTTCCACACTTTATCCTTTCTTCTTGCTAGTATCCTCATGAATCACTACATTAAGCTCTCCATGTCAGTTTTTATACCTCAGCTTTGATTAAAATATTTTTCCTATTTTTTTTCTTAATGGCTCTCATAAAATTTACTGACTAAGCAAATTGTACATATTTAAATTGTACAATCTGGTAGGTTTGGGCATATATATATCTGTGAAATCATTGCCGCAATGAAAATAATTAGCATACCGTTACCTCAAAAGTTTCCTTTCGCCTTTTGTAACCCTTCCTTATTGTCTCTCCCATTACCCATGTCTATTCTCCATTACTGTTGGGCTGCTTTCTGTCACTATGGACTAATTAGCATTTTCTAGAATTTTAGATGAATGGAATCATACAGTATGCACTATTTTTTGTCTGACTTCTTTTGCTCAGCATAACTATTTTGAGATTCATCCATATTGTAGTCTGTATAAGTAATTTATTCTTTTTATTGCTGAGTACTATTTTATTATAAGGAGATACTACAGTTGTTTTGTTTGTTTTGTTTTTGCCATTTGGCTGTTGATGAGCATTTGAATTATTCCCAATTTTTGACTATTAGTAATAATGCTGCTATGAACATTTGTGTGCAAGCCTTTTAAGGGCATGGTTTTTCTCTTGAGCAGATACTCATAGTAGAATGGCTAGATTATATGGGACATGTAAATTTCCAAATTGTTTTTCAAAGTTGTACCTTTATATATTCCAGTAATGTATGAGACATCAAGTTTCACCAAATACTTGCCAATATTTGAAGTGGTAGGTCTTTTTTTTTTTTTTTTTTAAGATTTTATTTATTTATTTGACAGAGAGGAGAGAGATCACAAATAGGCAGAGAGGCAGGCAGAGAGAGAGGGGGAAGCAGGCTCCCCGCTGAGCAGAGAGCCTGATGCGGAGCTCAATCCCAGGACCCTGAGAACATGACCTGAGCCGAAGGTAGAGGCTTTAACCCACTGAGCCACCCAGGTGCCCCTGAAGTGGTAGGTCTTTTAATACTTTGGATATTCTAATACAGGTAGAGTGGTAACTCAATATATTTTGAATTTGTATTTCCTTAATGATGTTTTTATATACTTATGTATAACATGATATCATTATAAATTAGCTGCTTGAAAAATGACACATTTGTAAGAAAAAAGGGTGACAAGAAAACATACAATGATTTATTCTTTAACAGTTTTGAATGGAATGATTATTATATATAAATTACAGTTGCAATATCTTGGCACTAGTAAATTTAATCTGATTTTTTTCATTGCCCCAAGCTTAAAATATATTTGGATATTAAAATATAAGAATGTATTCCAAATACTTCTTTTCACTAGAATATTTCTTTCTGAATATTCCTCTAGTTTCACAGTGCATGTGCACATGTGCACACATACAGACACTTCTAAAGAAATTAAATGAAAGTACCGTAACCAGAAAATAATACCAGACTGAGATTTTAAAAAAAAATTTTTTTTTTAAAGATTTTATTCACTTATTTGAGAGCGAGAGAGGGAGAGAGAGAGAGAGCACAAGCAGTGGGTAGGGGTAGAGGGAGAACAAAAAGAATCCCAGCTAAGCAGAGAGCCAGATGCAGGGCTCGATCCGGCTCGATCAGGATCATGACCTGAGCCAAAGGCAGACTCTTAACTGACTAAGCCACTCAGGCACCTGAGGCTTTAAAGATTCTTAAATGTATTATTCTTCTAATATAACTACATGTGATTTAATATGCTTAGTATATATCTAGTTAGAGTAGTGAATAATTTATTTCATATGATCCATCTTGAGATAGGTGTCAAATTA
>JAPYYM010004038.1:0-10508 GCA_028534135.1 Potos flavus
AAGCTTTTTATCTTGATGAAGTCCCAAAAGTTCATTTTCGCTTTTATTTCCTTTGCCTTTAGAGACATGTCCTGAAAGAAGTTGCTGTGGCTGATGTTGAAGAGGGTACTGCCTATGTTCTCCTCTAAGATTTTGATAGATTCCTGCCTCACATTGAGGTCTTTTATCCATTTCGAGTTTATCTTTGTGTATGGTGTAAAAGAATGGTCAAGTTTCATTCTTCTACATATAGCTGTCCAATTTTCCCAGCACCTCTTATTGAAGAGACTGTCTTTTTTCCACTGGATATTTTTTCCTCCTTTGTCTGTTTCTCCCCCTTTAAAATGGGAGTATCTATTGGGTAGGCCACCTCAAAATTGTGTGCTCAATATGTCTGGAGCAGATAACATTTTTTTTAGCCCGAGGGTCCTGAATGATGAGAAGCCACACCTGAGAAGCTGCACAAGAAAATGAACCTCAGGAGCCTGAGCCCACCTGAGCTGGACCTCAGACAGATCAGGGGATCCTGGCCTGGCGGTTTGGTGCCATGACTGGATGGGATCTTTGGTGGTTTGGGAGGGGTAGTGCAGAAATGGGGAAACTGAGCCATGACTGCAGGGCTGGGGACCTGTTAGCCAACTCCAGGGATAGAGGAGGATTTCTGAATCGGCGTTAGGATTCTCTCATATGTGATTTCCTTGGTCTTCAGTCTAATTCCTCTTTCACCTCTGCTGGCCTCCAGGATAGCTTGCGATAGCAAGAAATGATGACCATGGTGCCGTGGGAAAAAGTGTCCATTAACCTCGAAACACAAGATGGTTGAAAATGTTGACGCTCTTCCAGGGCAGATAACGAGAAACTTCCCTTAGGTGGCAATTCCTTACGGTCCCTTTGGGAAGGGAATTCATCTATTATGAAGGTCATCAAGATGTACATGACCCACAGTAGACCAGGCATACTTTATCAAACTCTTCCTTCCCATCTTTTTTTTTTTCCTGATCTTGCTAATTTTCAGACTGGTGTCCGGGTATAACTCTTTGGTTTCCTTTTGTTGGTTTTGTTTTTGGATTTCCATTTGTCGAACAAACTTGAATGCGTTAAAGATTGTACTTGGTATTTTACATGCATTTTTCTATTTAATCCTCACACCTACCCTACACTGAAGATATTACTTTCTCTACTTTATAGATGATTTTGATTTGGAGAGATGGGAAAGCAGATCTGCCTGACTTTGAGGATTTTGTTCATTCCCCGCACCACGGTGGTGGAGGGTAGGGCAACTGCAATGCCTTTTTTTTTTTTTAAGTCTTTTATTTTAATTCCAGGATAGTTAACATACAAGGTTATATTAGTTTCAGGTGCACTGCCTTTATTTCCAGAATGACTGCACTTATCTTTGGGAGAATGGGTCTCTTCACTGATTACATTCTGGTTTTGCTTCCTCCTGTGAGCCCTGCTGATCACAGAGTGCCTTCTGGAGACTTCTCACCACCAGAACTGCTCAAGTTCTGCTCCAATTGAGAAGCCGATTTGTTTACTCTTTTAATTTTATCTGGTTGAAGCCTTCCTTGCCCTGCTTGTTTTTAAAGAACAGTATTGTTCTATCAAATCGTAGAACCATTATTTCGGCAGACTCTTCCCTTAAATGTTGCGTTGGTTTTGTCTTTCGTAAATTATAGTTCTGGATTTTTGTCTGAGTGATATTTTCTGTGAGGAACAGGTTGAACGTAGGTATGAGATTTCATCATTAACCATGTTACACTATTATCCGTTGGAAAAATTTGTCAGGAGGAGCTTTAAGATTTCTTATAAATGAATCCATCTTGCTTTGGTCTTTGTACACAAAGCTACTAATGGACTCGTGTATCGGGGCTTGTCAGGAGATAGCCCACACCAACTGAAAAACTGAGGAGAGGTTAATGAAAGGAATTACACACAAAGCCACAAACAAGGTCGAGCAAAGCCTGTAAGGGTTGGGATAGGACCTTGGGAGCCACTGCAGCTCCCAGGGCCGAAAGAGCCTGGCATTGGAGAGTGAAACTCTGTGGAGACAAGAGCTCTAGCCTTTGCCTGAGGCGGCCAACCCATGGTGGCCTGGCAGGGAGGGAGCTGGAGACACAGAGAGCCTAGCCTTTCTATCTTCCCATCCTCTACTCTCCTGCTAATGCCATCCATTGGCTGAGTTTCAGAAGCAAAGGGGCAAGGGAACCTACTTAGGCAGCCCATAGGGCCAGTCTCCTGGGGCACAGAGCAGGGGGCAGAGGTGTGCACAAGGGGATGGGGAAGCCAAAGAGAAGACATTCAGCACAGCTGGGATGCGGGATCCAAAAGCTAATGCTTCCGTTCAACTTGAGCTTTAGACCATGGAAAGCCTTCATGAGAATGGTCTCCTAACCGATCATAGAGTGATTCCAGTCTTTAAAAAACGGGACAGTGGTCTGCCTCTGAGTCCTCCAATGCTTCTTTTTAATTCGTTTCTTAATGATTTGCAACAAGTCGTGCATGATCTAGCTGCACATGCCCTGATTATGAAAAGTATAAAAATAACTATTTTCCATGCTGGTGAAATAATTTTATTGTCACTAACCAGAAATGGCCTCTCTGTCTTACTGGAAAACAGAGCAGCTTGACTTTGACTTTTCTAAATCCCAAATCATCATTTTTGGCAGATAGTATTTTCAATTTAATTGGCTCGTAGCTGATGATGATATATAGCCGGGCGACTCTTTCAGCTACTAAGGGGTATATTTTGCGACCATTTCTCTCTGGTGTTTTCACGAGAAAATTATGCTATTTAAAAGTAGATATTTCTTGGGTGCATTACTGACATTTGTTTGTTTGTTTGTGGGGCCTAGAAGATTAGTAAAATCTATGTTGGACGTGTACTCAGGTACTCAGAATAGCATCCAGACCCGCTCCGTAAACACTGGTTGAATGAAGGAATGAGGGGATTTACTTTGTAGCTTGGATTTTATCTTTCTTTCTTAACTGTTTTTAGGAGACAGTGTTTGGAGGCCGCCACCCGGAGGTTGGAGTGACCAGCAATCTGGGTCTCAGGGAGGGGCCTTCGTTTTCTTTAAAGGAAGTGAAGCTATCTTTCATCCCGATGAGTATCAAGCTGTGTGGGAGTCTTCATACAGATTGCATGAGGTTCATACTCTTGTCAAATGTTGAAATTTGTACATTTCTGCTGCCCAATGCCTACCGGTGCTTTAAGAAGAAGCATGAGCCTGACAGCTAAAGGGTATGCAGTCCTTTCATTATTGCAGATCGGCAGCGGCCGACAGAACTTGCTGCAGTGACGGGAATGCTCTGTAAATGCGCTCTGCAGTACGACGGCACTAGCACCTGTGCTTACCGAACATTCCAAATGTGGCTGTTAAGACCGAAGAACAGCATTTATACTTTTTTGTTTTATCTTCATTAATTTAAAGATTTATTTATTTATTTATTGATCAGAGAGAGAGTGAGAGAGAGAGCACAAGCAGGCAGAGTGGCAGGCAGAGGCTGAGGGAGAAGCAGGCTCCCTGCCGAGCAAGGAGCCCGATGTGGGACTCGATCCCAGGACCCTGGGATCATGACCTGAGCCGAAGGCAGCCGCTTAACCAACTGAGCCACCCAGGCGTCCCTCTTCATTAATTTAAAATAGCCGTGCATGCCAGGGGCTACCTGCCATATTGGGCAGCCACCCTAGAGACTGTAGATTTTATCCCTCGACTAAATCAGCTCTCTCTTCTTTGGCTTTCAAAAGAAGAGCATTCACTGGGCTGAGGATTTCTATCGTGCCATTTACAGTGCTTTTAGACCATGTTCTCATAGTCTTGGACAGTCTGCCATGGAACTATGGGGGCTCATCACCCTGCCCTTGAGTGTGGGTTGGCCCTAGTGACTTGCGTCTCGTACGCCAAATGTGGAAGAAGTGATGTCATGTGAGTTTCGAGGCGGCTCGGGAGAGGTGGGAGAGCCTGCCTGGCCCTCTCGCTTTCGTCCTGAGCTTCCACACAAGAACTCAGGCTGCTCTAACACTCCATATGGAGGTCTCACGGGGAGAGCGCCTACCCAGACGTTCTAGCCCCCAGCTACTTCTTGGGCTCCAGATGATTCCAGATGATTCCAGAATATTCCAGACCCAGCCACCGTCTGATTGCAGCTCCCTTGAGCCAGAACTGCTTGGCTGAGCCCAGTCGGTCCCCAGTGAGATAATCATAAATGATTGCCATCATTTGAAAGCATGGTTTCGGGTTGTGGCAGAGCACTAGCTCACCGGAACACTCGTGCATGAAAGGCTGAAGCAGGAAACTGTTCTATGAAACTCCCCGGTGTATTTATTGTTGGGCAATGTCTACTACATCACTTTCTCTTAGATCTTCCTATCAGGAAGAGTTGCCCTTTCTTGGACAACTAAGGGACTTTTACATTCATAGCTTTTTGCTTTGGTTGTTGGGAAGCTCAAAGGTGAATTCTTGCCCCACTTTATAACTCAGTCAGACTATACCGGATGTATTTCTGTGTATTTACTTTCCCTTTGGCCTCATCTCATTATTCCCTTTACCTTTTTTTCCTTTTTAAAAACTTCACTGCCGTGTGGACGTCGTCAAGCCACTTCCAACGATGGATGCGAGTCGGGTTAAGCATTTGCTGGACCGATGTGCCCTATAAACTCAGCCAGTGGGCTAGTGATGAGGGCTGGGAGAACTCCCGCATTTTCTAACTCCCATGAGGCCATAGTGCACAGGAAGGAAATGAGACCCCGAGAAGCACAGTGACAGCTGAGGGGTACGTGGGGCTGGTGGACAGCAGAACCTCAGCCCGGGTGAAGCTGGCTTACCCCTCACTCGCCCACATGGTGTCCCCGGGTCAGGTCCTGGTTCCTTACCAAGGGCCCGCTCTGGGGATGGGACAGTGGTACCGAGATAAATAAGACCTCGCCGAGGGATTGACCCTCAAGATCGTGCCCAGTGGGAAATAGCACACGTGTGTAAATGTGAAGAAATATGTATCAGAAACAACGCGTGAATTCAGACTAGTGAGGGATCACTTGCAAATGCGGGATCATGGGAGGCTTCATGGAAGAGTGCTACTGAGCGGGGCCTGGGTGGGGGGCTGTGATTCATACGTGCAGACACCGGCGGAGGGGACGAGGTGAAGGGCAGGCAGGCAGGACTAGCGGCAGTGGGTTTCGTGCTGGGAATTCTAGGCACTGTGGCATTTGGCCGGGAAGATATTTTGGGCAGCAGAGAGGGTGACACATCTCGAATTATACTATGCGAGTACTTGCTTACTCTTCTGTTCATGAATCCAGCTCCGTCCAAGGGCCTGTGACCTGCACATGCGGACGGGACGAACTCAGATAGAGAGACAGATGCTAGCGATGGCTTCCCCAGAGCTGACTGCCCAGAAAACCCAACACAGGTGCCTGTGTTCTGAGGTCACTGCTTAAAACCTTTTATCGACAAAGAGCACTCGGGCCTCCACGTGGAGAGAATGCTGGAGGAGACTCCACAGCCTTGAGCAGCCCTGCAAACCGAGGACATCTCAGGATACGTCTGAGGAGCCCGACGGTGAGCTCAGCCGCTCCCGAGTGCCTTTAATTTCTCGCAGCTTCCTCGTGATGGCGGGAGCCTGGGGTTCCGCGGACAGGACGCCCGGCGGAGCTGAAGAGTGGGGCTTCGTGGGGACAGCTTCGCAGTTCTTTCCTGGACTGGACTGATTGGTTACAACTAGTAATAGGTAGTAATGCATGCTTTTCCTGAAAGCCCACAATTGCCTCTTGAAATAGGAAAACCCCAGGTCAGATGGGTAGGATGTTGCTAATGGTGTGAAAACTTTTCCGGGCCATTAAAACAAGATCCTTCCCCTCACCTACGAGTGAAAGTTTAAACAAACTTCCTTCCTTGGTTAGAAGACAAGAAAACAATGTCTGATTACAGCAAAATTCAACACCATTTTGCCAGATTCTTCTGGGCACACAAAACCCCCAAAGGGCAGGAGCCCCGCCAGTGTCCGGACTCGGAATCCGCCCTCTTGGGGTGCTTTCTGCAGAGTGCTTCCAGCGGTGTGAAACCACCCATAATCGCAGCTGCTATATTCGCTTTGCCCCATGCCATCCAGCCGATAAATCATTTCCCTGTTTGGTGTCTCTTCTAACCCTAATCACAGCTCAATGAGGTGAAGATTACTCTTCTACTTTTGCAGAGGAGAAAACTGAGGACCAGATAATTTAAGCAAATTAGCCTAAATCTCAGGGCAGTTTCAGTGAAGGGATTTCCGTCTGGTCGTGGGGGTCAAAGTCCATTTGGGCTCTCTAGCAGGGTCTGGAGGGGCGAGGCAGGGCTGGGAACCACAGGCGGAAGGGTGACCCCAGAGGTACACCGGGCCAACATCTGATTACCTAGGATAGGCTGTCCGCAGACCGGGGCAGCCTTTCACCAGCCTTCCCTCTGCCTGCGAAGGTCACGAGTTGGGGTCAGAGATCCTTGGATCCAGAAGTGACCGAAATCATCGTGAAGTTCAAATCCTTCATTTTTCAGTAAGCAGAGGGCCAGGGGACACAGATGTCTTGCAGAGACTCGCACAGCCAACTGGTGAGAAGCTGAGAGTGTTTCCCAGCTTTCTGGATCTTAGGCAGGAATTTCTCCTGCTTCCCCTGAATACGCTCCCTGCCTCACGCTCTCCTTGGACGAGGCAGAGATGCGTCTAGGAGGGGAGGCGGTTGGGCATCCCTTAGGTAAGCGAGCTCACCCAACAATGACAGGTACGCACCCGTGTGCCGGGTCTGTGCTAGACACATCACACACCTGGTGTGTCATCGTCACAGGGACTCTGCGAGTGTGTATCGTCGTCTCTGGCGATGAGGCCAGGGACGAGGAGGGGCTTGGATGGGAAATAGGGACTTCGTGCTCTCTCCGCTGTCCCGTGCGGCCTCTGTAATGATTTATCTCTTGTCCTAGAAAACAGAAATGTCTGCTTTTTTCTTTTTTTTTTAAATATGGCCAAGTATCATTTTTGGGAAACCATTAAAATTCAAGTTGTCTGTGTTTATTCCTAGAACTATATTTGATTAAAAGGGAGATAAGGGAGACGAATCAGTTATCCCTTTCAGACAGCGTCCTCAGAAGCCTTGATTTTTTTTTTTTATTGTGAAGGAAAACCAACTTTTTAAAAAGCTGTAATTCAAGTCATTTGCTTAAGTAATTTTTTTTAGAAGAGAGACTTTTTTTTTTAACCCCTATTCAACTAGAGTGCTGGGGGCAGAGCCCTAGAGGCTCTTTCGTATTAATTAGTTCTTCCCTTCAAGTACTAATACCTTCAGGAGCACGAGGCATATTCATCATTTATACCTCTGTTAGGCTTTCTCTGGTGCACCTGCTTTCCTCTTAACATCTGTGACACGCCTTCCAAATTAAAAAAAAAAAGCTTTTTTTTTAACTTGGACAACTTTGAGGAATGGAGAGATGTGAGTGCCATGCCTCCGAGGAAGAATGTGGACCACAGATGGGCAGCCCGGGATTGCTTGGCACTGGAGAACCAGCAAGGAAGGGTGCCAGAAGGTGGGGATATGGAACTCAGAGAGGGAGTTGGGAAAGTGTCAGAGCGAAATTTCTCGATTGCCATTTTATCCCCCCTGACCCCTCACGGCTATTCGTGGCTGGGGGACCGTCACCAAGCACCGCTCTGAAATGTTGTGATGTGTCTTTCGGTGTGATTCCACACACGTGCCTCTGTCATTTGACTCCATGCCTTCTCATGCGGACCCGCTTCTGCCCGCACCAGCCCGGAGGGTCACATCCTAGATCGCCCCCACAGAACTGGAGTAAGAGCCTTTCCCCCTGCGAGCAGGTACCTCAGTGTCAAACCCATCGTGATGAGGACTCTGAATCTGATGCCGACGGGCTCCGGTGCCTGTGGGTTTCCTGGTTCCTAACTGCTGGCTCGGTCTTTAACCTCCTGAGAGGCACCTGATTCCTGACTATTCATTTGACTTCTGAGCCCTGTTGGCTTTTCCCATTCCCAGCCCCGACCTGTAATTCCCAGATTTGTTCAATTTTTCCACCTTAGCTTCCCCCCCTGGCTCGGGCCCCTCATCACCAGCAGTCCTGACCCATTAGGGAGATTCTATCTCATTGAACAGCCAAGTAAACAAGAGTACCGTGGAAGGCTCAACAACCTCATGTTACCGTCTAGCGACCAGCACAATTCTAATGGCCTCTTTGATGATGGAGCTGTTTTAGATGTAATAAGAGTTCAAGGAATGCTTGAACAAAAGAAATATTTTGTTATCAAGGAGAAATGATTGTTATTCTTGCCAGTTGTTGAGTTAGCTATGCTTCCTTAAATTATAATGTAGCGTTCGAAATTTATATCGAGTTCCTGTGGTGTCCTGAGATTGGGGTCGGCCCACCTCTCCAAAGAAGACCAGACATGTTCCTGTGATGAGGGTTCATGAATGATAATTTTGATTGCTTCTCCCTCCTTCTAAGAGTGAACAAAAGTCAGTTTCCCCATAGAGCCTAGATTTTTGACATAAATTTACCTGTGTGAAATCCCAGCTTATCTCAATAGGGTATTATCAAAGGAAGGGGAATTTCCCATCCAAGATAACTAACCCAAATCAAAACAAAATTCAATATCTCATTCCCAGGAAAGCTCTGGCACTTTGTCTCACAGGTTTGTTGAGAATATATAACCGCGGGCACCGTAATTTCTTGGGCAAAAGTGACCGGATCAATTTCTTACTGTTTTCCGGGAATACATTGAGGCATATGCAAAATCAGTTAGGGTGAGTCCTTGGGGCGCCTGGGTGGCTCACTCGGTTAAGCGTCTGCCTTTGGTTCAGGTCATGATCTCGGGAGTCCTGGGATCATCGGGCTCCCTGCCCAGCGGGGAGTTTGCTTCTCTCTGCCCCTCTGCCCCTCTCACTCTGCCCCTCTCCCAGCTCATGCCCTCTCTCTCTCCAATAAATAAATAAAATCTCAAAAAAAAAGATAGGGTGAATCCTCAAATATTGATTCTTTCAGACCACTGTTCTTAAGAACTCACATTGAGCTTATTTCTAAACATATGAATTATGGCAGAGAAATCAATGAGTCAATGTCAACTCTTAGAGTTCACGATGGTTTTAAGGGCACTTCATCAACCACATTCCTAATCAAATCTCAGTGTTGTTGATCTCCACAATGTCATACTTGACTGTATGTGTCGCAGTGTTTGAGCTGCAGGGTCTGGTGGGGCTGGGAATGCTGGCCTTGGGAGGGAGTTGGGACGGTGCTTTGCAATCCTGTGACACACGGGCGTGCCTTCCCGTCATCGACTTGGCATTGGCTGGATCAACAGAGTGCTCTTCCCGGTTTATGTTGAAATTCTCTGTTGTCTTTTGAAATCCTAAGTAAAGATTTCCTCCCATTGTGTAAATCAAGAAGTCTGACCAAGTATTGTGTTTGGCATTGTGCTGCCGGAAATCGCTCTTTCAGGGGCCACCTGTAGGTGTCCGCAAGTGGCTCGAGTGACCGTCGGTGCCGATGATACAATGGAGCGTGCAAGCCGAGTCTTCGTGGCGATAAAACCCGTCCTCGAGGGACAGAGGCAGAGATAAGCAGGGGCAAATCTAAGAGGCTCCATCACTCAGACGACCAAGGTTGCAGAGAGCAGAATGGGAACACCAAGCAAGCAGTCCTGATAAACCGGCGCCGTAATTGGAAGTGTTTCTCAGGGCGGGAAGGAGGACTCGGGAGGCCTCGAGGGTGAGATAAGGCAGGCAATCAACGTGGCAAGGTGGTTTGCTAGCAGTTCTGGCTTTGGGTCGCGGTGTCTAAACCTGCCCGCGGTGATGTATGAAGCCCGCTAACCCGAGGAAGCCGGGCCACGGAAGGACACGAGCAAAGGGGAGGCTGTTCGGGACGGACAAGAGAGACCGCCTGTCCCTGTCAGTGTGACGTCGGTGCTGATGCAGGCGGACCCTCCTTACGAAGTGGGTCTACAGCCCGCGGGGTGGGCGTGGCTCCATCGAGGACAGCAGGGCGTTCTCAGCTCTCCTTAATTGTGCGAGGGGTCCTTACAGACTGCTGCTCTCGAAAGCGGCAAAACGGGTGGAAAGGCTTTGGTGAAAGTTCATCCGTACTGGCCAAAGGGACGGTCACTACCTCTCTGAACCTGCGCCGACTTCGCACACCCCTCACTGTCTCGCGGAGCCCACGCAGACTACGTACCCTCTTCACTGTGTTCACCCCCCGCCTGATGCCGTCTGCTTCCCGCTGTCCTAAGCTCACACCTGCAGCACACACCCCTCACCATCGCGAGGGTTTCATGTCCGCTGCGTGCTGGGCGCAGCTGAGATCCCTAACCCAGCTCACTGACTTTATACTGATTGTGGATTGTTGCGAAAGCACTAGCTTTTTGTCCCCTCAATATCTATGTTTTCATTCTGCCTTGAAGTAAAACCCTGGCTCATTTCCCAGCCTCCCTTGCCCTTACATTTGGTCACAAGCCAAGTCTGGCCAATGGTATTTAAACAAAAGTCATGGGCACCTGGG
>JAPYYM010004039.1:0-10506 GCA_028534135.1 Potos flavus
GGTCCCCATTGTTAAAGACAAAGGTTTCAATATTCAATTCCATGTCTTTCTTTATTACAACATGCTTTTGATGTTGTATATAAAAAGTTATCTCCAAACCCAAGGTCACCAAGATTTTCTCCAGTGTTATCTTCTACAAGTTTTGTAGTTTTGTATTTTACATTTAGTTTTATGATCCATTTTGAGGTAGTTTTTATGAAAGGCATAGGTACTAATTTTTTGCATGTAAATTTCCATCACCGTTTTTTTAAAGTATGATTCTTTCTCCATTGAACTGTCTGCCTTTGCTCCATTATCAAAGACCAGTTGACTATATTTATGTGGATTTAATTCTGGTTTCTCTATTTCATTCTTTCAGTCTGTTTATCTATTCTATTGCCAATACCACACTGTTTTGATTATTTTAGCTTTAAAATAAGTATATGTGTCAGGTAGTCAGAGATCCTTCTTTGTTCTTCAGTATTATATTGGCTATTCTGTGTCTTTTGCCTTTCTATAATAAACATAAATTTGCCAAATCAGCTTGTCATTATCCACAAAATAACCAAATGGAATTTTGATCAGGATTGTATTAAATAGATCAAGTGGGGGAAGAGCTAATATCTTGACAGTACTGAATCTTCATATACATATACATGGGCTATCTTTCCACTTATATAGATCTTTGAGTTTGTTACATTAGACTTTTGCAGTTCTCCTAATACAGGTCTTTTAAATTTATAATGAATTATTTTTTTGGTGTTAATGTAAATGATATTGTTTTTAATTTCAAATTCAATTGTTTATTGTTCTATATAACTAAGCAATTGACTTTTATATATTAACGTTTCATTATGCTACTTTACATAATCACTTATTGATTCTTATAGCTCTTTTGTTGATCCTTTGGGATTATTTACACAATCACGTCATCTGAGAACAAAATATTTTATTTCTTTCTTTCCAAATTTTATATCTTTTATTTCCTTTTCTTATTACATTAGCCAGAACTGCTGGTAAAATGTTGAAAAGAGAAAAAATAGTAAGAGTAAACATCCTTGCCTTGCTCCTGATCTTAGCAGGAAAGCTTGTAGCTTCTCACGACTTTTTTTATATTCTTTCAATGTAGTAGGCCATATTAATTTGTGAAATTCTAAATGAGGTAGAGCAATTTCTTATCTGTATGTTTAAAAATAGTTTCAAACTTTAGAGTCATATTCAAATAAGCATGTATAAATTTAAAAAAATAATAATAAAAACATTTACTTTCTGAAAACAACAAAGGGGATGTATTCATAAACCCAGGGCACACTTCTTAACATTCCTCTTTCCTCTCATCTGTGACCTTCTATGACCAACACACAAGTGAAAGCTCACGAAATAAGTTAGCTTTGTCTCCAAACCCCATGGCTTACTCTTTTCTTCCCACTTCTTTTTTCTTTTCTCCCTCAACTTGTCTATTTTTTTACTCTTTCATTTACTTTTTACTTTTCCCCTAGGTTTCCCCTGATTTTCTTTTGTTTTCTTAGCTTCAGTTGTTCCCTACCTTTTTCTTTTTTTTATTGAAGTATAATTGACAAATTATGGCATATTTGTTCAAGATGTACAATATAATGATTTAATATTTGTACATATTGCAAAGTGATCACCACTAGTTAACATCCATCATTATACATAGTTACAACTTTTTTTCTTATGCTGAGGGACTTTAAGATCTACTACTCTCTTGGCAACTTTCAAATATTCAATAATATATCATTAACTATATTCCCCATACTTCTATTACATCCTTATGATTTATTTATTTTATAACTGGAAGTTTTTATCTTTGAAGGCCTCCACCCATTTCACCCGTCATTCCCTCCCCGGTCTTCACCTGTGGCACATACCAATCTGTTCTCTGTACTTATATGCTTGTTTTTAAAAAATTCTATCTATAGGAGGGATCATATGATATTCAACTTTCTCTGTCTTATTTATTTTACTTAGCATAATGCCCTCAAGGTCCATCCATGTTGCCACAAGTGACAAGATTTTATTGTTTTTATGGCTAAATAATATTCCAGTGTGTGTGTGTGTGTGTGTGTACCCCATCTTTTTTTATCAATTCATTTGTAGATGGATACTTACGTTGTTTCCATATCTTGACTATTATAAAAAATGCTGGAGTAAACATCTTTTCAAGTTAGTGATTTGGTTTCTTTGGGTGAATACCCAGAACTGGAAGTACTGGATCCATATGGATCATATGGTAGTTCTATTTTTAATATTTTTAGGAAAAGACATGCTGTTTTCCACAGTGGCTGCACCAGTTTACATCCCCACCAACAGTGCACAATGGTTCCCTTTTCTTCTCATCCAGACCAACACTTGTTATTTCATATCTTTTTGATAATAGCCATTCTACCATGTGTGAGGTAGTAGATAATTGTGGTTTTGAATTGAATTTCCTTGATGATCAGTGATGCTGAGCATCTTTTTATGCACCTATTGGTTTTCTGTGTTTTCTGCTTCTCATTATTATGATGTTAATTGTACATTTTTTTGTAGATCTTCATCCTAATGTTGAGGAATTTCTCCCTCTATGCCTGGATTGATGAGAATTTTTAATCATAAATGGTGTGTGTTAGTCCTTTTTTCTGAATCTATTGATACAATCCTATGACTTTTCTTCTTTAGCCTATTGATGTGATTATAGCAATTGGTCTTCAAATGATAATCTCAACTTGTATACCAGGAATAAAATCCATTTTATTCTGAAATGTTCCTTTATATATTAATTAATTTGATTTACTAATATTTTTGAGGACTTATGCACTTATAAATGATATTGTTTATAGTTCTACTTTTTTTGTAATGGCTTTGTCTGGTTTTGTTATTGGGATAATGCTGACCTCACAGTGAGTTTGGAAGTGATCTTTCTTCCTCTATTTTCTGGGAGAGGTTGTAAAGAATTGACATAATCCCTTTCTTAAATGTTCAATCAAATTCACCAGAGAGCACATCCAAGTTATGTGCTGTTTTGGAAGGTTATTAGATACTGATTTAATTTATTTAACAGATATGTACCTATTCAAACTATTTCTTCTTGCGTGACCTTTTATAAATTGTATCTTTCAATGAATTGGTTCACTTCACCTAGGTTATCAATTTATACACATAGAATTTTTAGGATATTACTTTACTATCATTTTTTATTTTTATTTAAAATCAATTTAATTAACATATAGTGTATTACTAATTTCAGAGGTAGAATTTGTGATTATCAGTTGCATATAACACCAAGTGCTCATGACATCAAGTGCCTCCTTAATGCCCATTACCCAGTTACCTCATACTCTTCACCCACACCTCCCCTCCAGTAACCCTGTTTGATTCCTATAGTTAAGAGTCTCTTATGGTTTGTCTCACTCTCTAATTTCATCTTGTTTTATTTTTCCTTCCCTTCCCCTATGTTCATCTGTTTTGTTTCTTAAATTCCACACATGAGTGAAATCATATGGTATTTGACTTTCTCTAACTGACTTATTTTGCCTAACATAAAACACTCTAGTTCTATCCATATCATTGCAAATGGTAAGATTTCATTCTTTTTGATGGCTGAGTAATATTCGAATACATATATATATATATTTTATATATATATATCACATCTTCTTTGTCCATCTGGGCTCTTTCCCTATTTTGGCTATTGTGGACATTGCTGCTACAAACATTGGGGTGCAAATGCCCCTTCAGATCAATACATTTGTATCTTTGGGATAAATATCTAGTAGTGCAATTTCTGGGTCGCAGGGTAGCTCTATTTTTAACTTTTGAGGAACCTCCATACTGTCTTCCAGAGTGGTTATACCAGCTTGCATTCCCACTGCAGTGTAAGAGGATTCCCCTTTCTCTGTATCCTTGCCAAAATCCGTCATTTTGTGACTTGTTAATTTTAGCCATTCTGACTGGTGTGAGGTGGTATCTCATTGTGGTTTTGATTTGTTTTCCATGATTCTGAGTGCTGCTGAGCATTTTTCATGTGTCTATTGGCTGTTTGGATGTCTTCTTTGGAGAAATGTCCATTCGTCTCTTCTGCACATATCTTGATTGTATTATTTGTTCTTTGGGTGTTGAGTTTGAGAAGTTCTTTATAGATTTTGGGCACTAGCCTTTTATCTGATAAGACATTTACAAATATCTTCTCCCATTCTGTAGATTGTCTTCTAGTTTCGTCAACTGTTTCCTTTGCTGTGCAAAAGCCTTTTATCTTAATGAGGTTCAAATAGTTCATTTTTGCTTTTGTTTCTCTTCCTTTGAAGACATGTCTAGCATGAAGTTGCTGTGGCCAAGGTTAAAGAGGTTGCTTCCTGTGTTCTTCTCTAGGATTTTGATGGATTCCTGTGTCACATTTAGAGCTTTCATCCATTTTGAATTTATTTTTGTGTATGGTGTAAGGAAATGGTCCAGTTTCATTCTTCTGCATGTGGCTGTCCTATTTTTCCAACACCATTTTTTAAAGAGACTGTCTTTTTTCCATTGGCTATTCTTTCCTACTTTGTCAAAGATTAGTTGTTCATAGAGTTGATGGTCCATTTCTGAGTTCTCTCTTCTCTTTCATTTTTCTGTGTGTCTGTTTTATGCCAGCTGTCTTGTTGATTACAGCTTTGTAATACAGCTTGAAGTCCAAAATTTTCATGTCACCAGCTTTGGTTTTCTTTTTCAACATGTTTCTGGCTATTCAGGGTCTTTTTTGGTTCCATACAAATTTTAGAATTGTTTGTTCCAGCTCTGTGAAAAAACATTGATGGTATTTTGATAGGGATTGCATTGAATGTATAGATTGCATTGGGTAGCATAGACATTTGAACAATATTTATTCTTCCAATTCATGAGCATGGAATGTTTTTCCATTTCTTTGTGTCTTCCTCAATTTCTTTCATAAAAGTTCTGTAGTTTTCAGAGTACAGGTCTTTTACCTCTTCGGTTAGGTTTATTCCTAGATATCTGATGGTTTTGGGTGCAATTGTAAATGTGGGATCGACTCCTTAATTTCTCTTTCTTCTGTCTCATTGTTAGTGCATAGAAATGCAACTGACTTCTGTGCATTGATTTTATATCCTGCCACTTTGCTGAATTCTTGTATGAGTTCTAACAATTTTGGGGTAGGGCTTTTGGGTTTTCTATATAGAGTATAATGTTGTCTGTGAAGAGTGAAATTTTGACTTGACTTTGTCAATTTAGATGCCTTTTATTTCTTTTTGTTCTCTGATTGCTGAAGCTAGGATTTCCAGTACTATTTTGAAGAGCAGTGCTGAGATTGGACATCCCAGTTATGTTCCTGATCTTAGGGGGAAAGCTCTGTTTTTCTCTATTGAGGATAGTAGTCACTGTGGGTTTTTCATATATGGCTTTTATGATATTGAGGTATGTTCCCTTTATCCCTACATGGCAGAGAGTTCTTATCAAGAAAGGATGCTGTATTTTGTCAAATGCTTTCTCTGCAACAATTGAGAGGATCATATGGTTCTTGTCCTTTCTTTTATTAATGTGGTGTATCACACTGATTGATTTATGGGTGTTGAACCACCCTTGCAGCCCAGGAAGAAATCCCACTTGGTTATGGTGAACAATCCTTTTAATGTACTGTTGAATCCTCTTAGCTGGAATCTTGGTGAGAATTTTTGCATCCATATGCATCAGGGATATTGGTCTGCAATTTTCCTTTTTGGTGGGGTCTTTGGTTTGGGGATCAAGGAAATGCTAGCCTCATTGAATGAGTTTGGAAGTTTTCCTTCCATTTTTTTTTTTTTTTTGAAACAGCTTCAGAAGAATAGGTATTAATTCTTTAAATATTTGGTAGAATTCTACTGGAGGCCATCTGGTCCTAGATTGTGGTTTGTTGGGAGTTTTTTGATTACTGCTCCAATTTCTATGCTGGTCATTCATCTGTTCAGGTTTTTTTCTTCTTGTTTCAGTTTTGGTAGTTTACATGTTTTTAGGGATGCATCCATTCTTTCCAGATATAATGCTCATAATATTCTCTTATAATTGTTTGTATTTCTTTGGTGTTGCTTGTGATCTCTCTTTCACTTATGATTTTATTTATTTTAGTCCTTTCTCTTTTCTTTTTGACAAGTCTGGCCAGAGGTTTATCTAGCTTATTAATTCTTTTAAAGTACCAGCTCCTAGTTTCGTCAATCTGTTCTATTGTTCTTTTGGTTTCTATTTCATTGATTTCTGCTCTAATCTTTATTAATTCTCTTCTTCTCCTAGGTGTAGGCTTTATTTTCAGTACTTTCTCCAGTTCCTTTAGGTGTAGGGTTAGGTTGTGTATTTGAGACCTTTCTTGTTTCTTGAGAAAGGCCTATATTGCTTCCCTCTTATGTACTTCCCTTGTATACTTCTCTCTTAGTACCATCCTCACTGAATCCCAATGGTTTTGAACATTTGTGTTTTCATTTTCATTTGTTTCCATGTGCTTTTTTAAAAAAAAATTCTTCTTTAATTTCCTTGTTGACCCATTCATTCTTTAGTAGGATATTCTGTAACCTCCATACATTTGTGTTCCTTCCAAATTTTCTCTTTGATTGAGTTCAAATTTTAAAGCGATGTGGTCCTAAAATATGAGTGGAATAATTTCATTCTTTTCATACCAGTTGAGGACTGACTTGTGACCCAGTATGTGATCCATTCTGGAGAATGTTCCCTGTGCATTCTGTTGCTTTAGGATGAAATGCTCAAAAATATCTGTTTAGTCCATCTGGCCCAGTGTGTCATTCAGAGTCTTGTTGATCTTCTGCTTAGATGATCTGTCCATTGCTGTGAGTCAGGTGTTAGAGTCCCCTACTATTATTTTGTTATTCTCAGTGTGTTTACTTAATTTTGTTATTAATTGCTTTATATGATTGGTTGCTCCCAAGTTAGGGACATAAATAATTACAATTGTTAGATCTTCTTGTTGGATAGACCTTTTAATTATGATAAGTGTCCCTCTTCATCTCTTATTATAGTTTTTGGTTTAAAATCTAGTTTGTCTGATGTAAGGATTCCCACTTCAGCACTCTTTTGATGTCCATTAGCATGATAAATGGTTCTCTACCCCTTCACTTTCAATCCGGAGGTGTCTTTGGATCTGCAATGAATCTCTTGTAGACAGAATATAGATTGGTCTTGTTTTTTTGTTTTTTGGTTGTTGTTGTTGTTGTTGTTGTTTTTTTTTTTATCCAATCTGATACATGTTTTTTGATTGGAACATTTGGTCCATTTACATTCAGAGTAATTATTGAAAGATATGAATTTAGTGCTATTGTATTACTTGTAAAGATGCTGTTTCTTTTAGATTGTCTCTGTTTCTTTCTGGTCTTTGTTACTTTGGGGCTCTCTCTTTGCTCAAAGGATCCCCTTTAATATTTCTTGCAGGTCTGGTTTAGTGTTCACAGATTCCTTTAGTTTTTGTTTGTTCTGGAGATTCTATCTGTCCTTCTATTCTTAATGATGGCCTTGCTGAATAAAGTATTCCTGGTTGCATATTTTTTCCCGTTTAGCGCATTGAATATATTATGCTAGTCCTTTCTGACCTGCCAGGTCTCTGTGGACATGTCTGCTTCCAGTCTTATGTTTCTTGTAGGTTAAGGACCTATCGTCCTGTGTGCTTTCAGGATTTTATCTTTATTTCTGAAATTTACAAGTTTCACTATTATGTGTCAGGGTGTTGACCTATTTTTATTGATTTTGAAGGGGGCATTCTCTGTGGCTCCTGGATTTGAATGCCTGTTTCCTTCCCCAGAATAAGGAAGTTCTCAGCTGTAATTTGTTCAAATAAACCTTCTGCCCTTCTGTCTCTCTCTTCCTCTTCTAAGACCCCTATTATTCAAATATTATTTTGTGTTATGTTATCATTGATTTCTTGAAGTCTCTTTTCATGACCCAGTAGTTGTTTTTCTCTCTGTTTGCAGTTTTCTTATTGTCCATCATTTTGTCATCTATATCACTGACTTTCTCTTCTGCCTTGTTTATCCTAGCAGTTAGAGCATCCATTGTTGACTGCATCTCAGTAATAGCATTCTTAGTTTTGGACTGATTGATTTTACTTCTTTTATGTGTATAGTAAGGGATTCTCTACTGTCCTCTATGCTTTTTTCAAGCCCAGCTTGTATCTTTATAAGCATGTTTTGAATTCTAGTTCTGATATCTTACTTATATCCATATTGATTAAATCCCTGGCAGTTGAGTACTGCCTCCTGTTCTTTCTTTTGGGGTGAGTTTGTTTGTCTCATCATTCTGTTCAGAAAAGAATAGAGGAAAGAGAGAGATAAGACAAAAATAACAACAAACCAGAAAAATACAAACAAAACAAAAATGAGGAAAACAGAAACAATACAAAATAAGAAAAAACTGAAAAAGCAGTAAAGCAGAACAAAACAATAAACTAAATCCTGGGTGTATTTTGCTCTGTTAAAAGAAACTAGATCCCAAAATAGGATTTTATATATATACAAAAATAAAATAAAATACAATAAAAGAAAACCATTACATATATAAATAAGAATTAAGAAATAAAAATAGAATTGATAAAATTTAAACAATAGCTGGGAAAAAAACTGAAAGACTAAAGAATAATGAAAAAACCGTGAAGGCTATATGCTCTTTTCTCCAAGAGCTGATATTCTGTGATTCTGTGTGATTGGTAAACTTAGTGTTAGCTGGATGTTCCTGCTGGTCCTTAGGAGGAGGGGCCTATTGGACTGATTCTCAGGTGTCTTTACCCTGATGGAATTGTACCCCCATTGCCAGGGCCCAGGCTCATTGTAATGGCTCCAGATTGTAGTACGTGGCACTGTTTTGCTCCCTGAAGGCTTTCAGCATCAATGGGGGGATGAAAATGGTGGCACCCCGATCTCTAACCCTAGAGATGAAAATTCATGTTCCCCACTCTTTAGTGAGCCCTCACAGAAAAGCAATCACTCTTATCTCCCTGGTTTCCACCAGAACTCTGTGTTCACTCAGCCTGTGACTGACCGTTTTTATGTCAGGCATGCTACTCCATTTCAGGTCTCCAAACTTTACAGACTCTTGTGGTGTGGACTTGCACTGTTCCTCCTATGGGAGGGAGTGGGGTCTTGTCAGACTTCTGCTTTTTGCTGGTCCCTGCCCAGAGAGTGGTTATGGGGCCCTGCAGCAGAGGAGATTTATGGCAACACCAAGTAGAAGGCCAGTGCCTAGACTCACTGTTTTCAGCTGGCTTCCCCTCTCTAATGTTTGGGAACTCTGCCACACTCAGGCACCCTCACTCTTTTTGTGACCCCAGGGATCCTGAGACTACACTGTCCCACCTGGGATTGTGTTCCACTTCACCACCTGAGCACCTTCAAGCCAGGACCATCCCCAGTTGTAGCAGACTTCTGAAGATTCCTTTTTTACACTCTGCTGCCTCCTTATGCAAGTTCCCTCCCCTCCAATGTTTATCTTCAATATATTGCCCCAGATTCATATCTCCACACTTCCTACCTACCAAAAAGTGGTCAATTTTCTACCTGTAGAATTGCAGAAATTATTTTCTTATATCTTGATTGATTTTGCTGGTGTTCAGAATGATTTGATAACTATGGAGCTGAATTCCAGAGATCAGACAAAATTAGGGTCTCCTACTCCTCCACCACCACCTTAACTCCTCTCCCTACATTATCTTTTCAATGTTCATGATTCAATAATGGTGGTACTTTTTTCATTTATCATATCAATAATTTGGATTTTTTTTCTCTTTTTCCTTGAATTTACCTGGTTAGAGACTAATCAATTTTATTGATTTTTTTAATGAATGAGCTTTGGTTTTAAATTCCTCGATTAATTTTTAGTTTTCAATTACTTCCACTCTAATCTTTATTAGATTTAATTTTCTCTTCTTTTTTCTAGTTTCCAAAACACAGGATAGATTATTGATTTTAGATCTTTACTAATGCATGTGCTAAATGCTATAAATTTCCCACTAAGCTGTGGTTTCACTGTGTCCCACAAATTTTCATAGTTGTATTTACATTTTGATTGTTTTTTTAATTTCTTTTTTTAATTTAATTTTATTTTTTCAGTGTTCCAGGTTTCATTGTTCATGCACCACACCCAGTGCTCCATGCAATATGTGCCCTCCTCAATACCCAGCACCAGGCTCACCTAAACTCCCACCCCTTGCCCCTCCAAAACCCTTAGTTTGTTGCTCAGAGTCCACAGTCTCTCATGGTTCGTCTACCCCTCCGGTTTCCTCCAATTCACCCTTCCTTTCCTTCTCCCAATGTCCTTCATGTTTTTCCTTATGCTCCACATGTAAGTGAAACCATATGATAACTGACTCTCTCTGCTTGACTTATTTCACTCAGCATAATTTCTTTCCATCCCGTCCATTTTGATACAAAAGTTGGGTATTCATCCTTTCTGATGGAGGCAAAATATTCCATTGTATATATGGACCATATCTTCTTGATTCATTCATCCGTTGAAGGGCATCTTTGCTCTTTCCACAGTTTGGCGATTGTGGCCATTACTGCTATG